>JANAVB010024800.1:11770338-12077690 GCA_029216955.1 Iris pallida
TAGAGAGGAATGGGGTGTACTTAGAAATTGGGATGTGGGGGTTTGTACACTATGGTTTAAGTCATAAGGGTATTTTTGTCAACATTTGGGGTGTACTTAGTATTTTTATAAGTTAATTTATTTTTAGGTGGGGTGTACTTAGAAATTGAGGTCAACTTAGAAATAGATGGGGTGTCAATAGTCGGACCCTTAATTGTCTGCAGTAGTTAACAATGATCAGCATTGGCTCATGGATTAACTTTATATAACGTGAGTTGTAGTTACGTAAATTTTCTCCTCCAGATTCTCAATGTTGATTTTGATTCACTTGGTTATTTGAAAGATGGCTTGTACTCATTTGGAGGTTTGTGGATTGGCCATATATTAACACATTTGCACATTGTTGTGTTCATATCGCTTTGGTGGCATTCCGTATAACATCCTCCAGTTACCTTTTGTCACACTAATATCTAATTAATGACATCTTCTGTTTAGGTAAATGTGCTCTAGTTGGCAAATTTATGTGTAAAAAGGTTTAAGAGGAGGGAATCCATTTTCTTAAACGCTAATTATGAACCAGTAGAGTTCAAAAGATCACCCCGTGGAAAGACTGGTCGTTTAGTTGGAAGAAGCTTGAGAACAGAACTCCAAGATTCAGTCATACCTATATATATATATGAGGGACTGATGATTATGATATGATTTTAGCTCTCAAGTCGAACAGAGTCGAGGATCATGACCAGTCCAGAGGTTAGCCAGACAAAACTTCGAACTTGGACAACTCTCCACTATTTAGGACAACCTTCAGGCTCAGCATGATCTCAATATAGGTCCGAGTCGCAGGCGACTCTCCATGATCGGCCTACAGTAATGATTAAGGGACAACTAAAACTAGCTTCGGATAGGATAACTCAATCCCTGGCTGGCCTGTCAAGGACAACCTTAAATACTAATTCCTCGCCATGACCAACACTAGGGCGGAACCAGGAATCGAGGTGGACTGAGTGTGGACTGATTGGGAAAAAAATTTAGTGTTCTGCCCTTGCTTGGAAGGGAAGTTGGTAAAGGTTCTGGCAAGGGAGAGAGCAACTGAAAGACTTCTGAAGTTGTGATCAACTACCAAATAATGCGCGGTACTTAGGACGACAGTTAGAATGATATGAAGCTCAAGATTCACTAACCATATCGAAGTCGAGTCTCCCGATGTCGGCAATCCCCTGTTGTTCGATTTCTTTGAAATCAAATTTCCGAGACCAGAGAGCATGAGAGCCCCCACCCTTCACTGCAGCGAAGTCAAATATATTAAAGACGACATCGGCATCACTGCAGCGAAGTCAAATTTATTATGGACGAGATCGGCAACAATGACAAGTGCGCTTAGTATCACCTATAACTATAAGATGAATATTTCAGAAATATTCTCTCTCAGGACCCCTGTATTGATTATTTGGTAATTAAGTCAACATTTCCTCCAAGTTATAGAAGTATAAAATACACTGGTTCAAAGTAAAGTTTGGATATAGAACAATTCCTTCTTTCCTCTATCTTCAACTCCGACTCGACTCAGTCAAGTTTACATATTATTTCTCGATTTTAGTATTGAAAATAATGTTATAACACAATAGTGTATTGTAGGTCTACTAACACAGAGAGGCAAACTACACCTAGGAATTTACCAAAAACACAAAAATATTGTTGTAGATTATCCTTTACCTCATCATTATTGGGACCAGTAAGATGTTATTGTGACTAATTCCTAGAAATAGTAATACAAATCATTGTGGATATCAAGATTTATTCTCCAACTATGTAGCCTTGAGAAATAGCCAAAGCAAGCGTATGAACGCAAATGCATTCTTGCTCTGGTCAGTTTAAATTCATTTTTTGTTTATGATCTTTCTTGAGCATAGATCCGATATTTGCATCAGAGAGGTGGAATTTCTCCGTCTTGGAGACATTCGTGCAGGTTGCCAATTAGAGGCGATGAGTGGCAGGTCAAAATACATATTATAATGAGGAAATTAAGAGACGGTGGTTCTGTTTATCACAAGTCGACAACCATCTTCCTTCGTCCAAGTCAAAGCTTCCTGGTTCCATATTTGTTAATTGTGGTCAGTAGGTGAAGGCACAACGCATCATGACTGACTGGATTGGACCCCACAGAGAATGGATTATTCCTTTCCGTGGGTAAAGTGCATTTAAATCCTCCTTAAAGTTGTCTCGTTTGCAAAATAAGTTCTTTTCGTTTGGTTACCCATTATAACTCAAATTTTTGAGTTATAACTCAAATTTTTGAGTTATAATGTCAAAGTGAGGCCAAACCACATTTGGATAACACCACTTTAAATGATACATTCAGAACTCTTTTTTGAAAACAGATGTTTAAAACCTGTTTTTGGAGAAGTCCAAAATCTGTTTTATAAAATCACTCTCCCCAAGTCTGTGGGCCCCTCACCCCCAAAAAAAATCTCTGGATCTCCCTCTCCCCTCATTTGCTCTTCACTCCACCCACTTCTCCCCAACTCCTCAACTCCAACCCCCTTTGAGCTTTCCTCCGCCCCACTCCCTCTCCCCCTCCCCCACTGCTTCCCTCTCCTCTCCTCCTCCTTCTACTCTTTCCCCGACCATGAACGAAGAACGGAGCTCGAGTTTCTGCAGCTTTGAGCTCGTCGGCGTGACGAGGGTCCTCTGGTCGCGGTGCTCTCGCCGACGTTAAGCTCAGATCTGGCCGCGGTGAAGACAGCGGCGCCCAGACCACGACTTCGACCAAGATGGTGGACTCGACCTCGACCACGGCGGTGGACTAACCAAGACCACTCCTGTCTGAAATGGCCGGACGACCACGACGTGGAGCGCCGCGTAGGAGGAGTGGTAGTGTTTTGATGTTGCTCTTCTTTTTTCTTTTTTTCTTTTTGTCGTCGTCGGAACAGACTAGCAGTTACCTTCTTGATTGTGGTCGACGAGGAGGTTGTGGTAGCGTTCGCTGAAAGTGGAGTGGGAGTGGAGGTCGTCCCTAACCGCTGACTTCCCGACCCACCCTCGCCGGCCGAGTGGAGGCCAAGCTCGAAGCTCCGGCAGGGTGGGGTGGTTGTATCGGACCCAGAGGCAAGACAAAAAATATGTCAAGGTGGACACAGATGACAGACAAAATTTGGGACTGGACACTACTTTTCCATCTACGGACACAGAGAATTCATGACACAGGATACAACGTGACACATGATACATTAAAACAATTATTTTACAAAAAAAAATTGTACTAAACGTAATTTTTTTTTTCAGAAAACCATTTTTTAGATAAAACTAACCAAACGCAAACTCAAAAACTTTATATTCAGAAAATAATTTTTAACTTACTTTCAGAAAACTGTTTTTTAGAAAAAGATTTCAGAAAACATATCCAAACGGAGCAGTTTGCACCTCCCGCAAAACCGTTTTTGCTCGGAATACCCTTTTCCGTTAAAATGACGTTAGAATTAGCCGTTAGAGCCCATATTTTGGATATAAAAAAATGTGCATTCCAAATTACCCCTAATGCTTACATTGTGTTGCTGCTCTCTTTCATTCTCTATATATAATAATGGTTGTTTGAAACATAAAACCTAAGCTTTATATTTTCTATTTTTTGACCGGTTGGTTGGAAGGAAAAATAATATTTAATTTTTTTATATTCCTTTTTTTTTTTACTTATTTGCTCTCATTTAATGTATTGAAGCTTTTTCTTACCAACAGATCTCAAATCCAACTGCAAATTTTTTTTATATTCCTTTTTTTTTTACTTATTTGCTCTCATTTAATGTTTGAAGTTTTTTTTACTTATTCCTTTTTTTTCTCAAGACGTCCAAATAGAAATTATGGAAGCCTATTCCTAGATAATCGACAAAGGCGGTGGCAGCCACTGAACCCGGATCATGCTTCGATATACATGTTTTGCAATTTATTTTTAAATTTTTGACACGTTTAGTATATTTAAGTTATTTGTTTAAGTAATACATGATGAAAATAAATTTGTACCAAGATTTACAATTTCAGTTAGAATTAATAAATAAATAATTACGATAATAGTCATGACTAATAATTATTAAGTAAGACTATAATGATGATTACTAAATTATTAATTAAAATTAATAATATATAAATTATTAACTATAATTATAATTATGATTAAATTATTATTAATTAATATTATAATAAAATTGTAATTAATAATTATTAACTAAGATTATAATTATTAATTAAGATTATAATTATTATAAAATATTAAATAATAATATTAGTTATAGTTATCTAGCTCCAAATACGGTTTAAGAAACATGCTCTAAGTTAAATGGCTGGATAGTTCAGGATTAACCGGACATTTGTTAAAGATTTTTTTTCCAGAAAAAATTAAGATGAAAACCTACTATTTAGATTATAAACATTTATTTTCGAAAATCACGTCAAGCATGAGAATTCTATCTTTTAAGAACGGAAGGTTATTTTAATAATCTTTTTAATATTTTATTTTTTGTTTCCATTTTTTTAGTTCTTATTTCAATTTTTTTTCATCTTTTTAATAATTTTTTCTAGTTTTTTAAGAGTGACTTTTATTTTCAAATTTGTATAGTTTTTGTTTTTGTCTTTTCATTGTTTAAGATTTATCATTTTTTGGTTTTTTGGAATATTTGTCTATTTTTTATTTTTCCATATTTTAATAGTATTTTTTTGTTTTATATTTGGTATTTTTTTCCAGTTTTTCACATTTCTATTTTTTAAGAATTGATTTTTTTGTATTTATCAGTTTTGTTTTTCCCAAAAATATTTATATATTTGTTAAATAAAAAATAATTTATAACAAAATAATTTTAAATAATATTTATCCACTTTTTTGACGGAACTAACCGTTTTTAACAAGTTAATATTAATTAAAATAATTTTAATAAATAATTTACTAGCAAAGACCATTTTTCCTTTGTTAATATTTATCCACTTTTTAACAAGTATTTTTGTGTAACCGTTTTAACAAAATAATTTTAGAACTAACCGTTTTTAACAAAATAATTTTAGAACTAACCGTTTTTAACAAGCTAATATTAGATAGCCCAGGGGTAAAAGGGTCAACACAACCTCATTAACATTCGTTAACAGAAAAGTTAGCTTAGGGGGTGATTTGAGCATTTTCGTAACCTTTTGGATTTTTCAAATCAAGGAATCTTTAATTGCATTTTCGTAACACTAAGAAGGGTTTAAATGCACTTTACCCCCTTTCCGTTTTGATAGGAGTTAAAAAACCTACCTTCATCCTAGTACCATATTTGCTAATTGTTTCGGAAAATTCTATCATAAGCAAAAAAGTATTGTGATATTGTGTAAAAGGAACAAAATTTGACAAATTTGTAAAACGGCACCCTTCAAGTCTAAATTTTGGGCGTTAAATTGACCCAAGAAATATACGCCTATAAAAGGGGCATTAAAAAGTTGTTTATGGTAAAAAAAAAAAAAAAAAAAAAAAAACAAAAACAAAAAAACAAAAAACAACCTTCTCCTATTTGATTAGTGATATAGGCCCAAGATATGGGCGTATATTTCTCTGAATTTGCTAATATCTACTTAAAACAAAATTAACAAAACAAATCTTAATATCTGATAATATTTGCCAATATCTTAATACCTGTTTAAACAAAAATTAACAAAACAAAATACGTATATCCCTAATATCCGCTTAAAACATCTTATATCTGATTAAAACATCTAAGAATACGTCTCTTTTTGTACATATATCCCTAATATCTGCTTAAAACATCTTATATGCTTAAAACATCTAAGAAACTTTTATTAATATACAACTTATCTACGCTCCTTTTTGGGCATATATTTAACATAGAAATTATACGTCCAACTAGGAACTTGGAAGAATCAAGACGTACGCTAGCTTCTCTCTAACGCTGTGTGTTGGGAACCTAGGAGGGGAGGGAGAGGAAAATTTGAGGGAAAGAAAAATGGAGGAGAGTAAAATGAAGGTAAAATTAATTTTTCCTTCACTTGTTTGGATAAACAAAAAGTAGGGGAAGGAAAATTTTAAAAATAATTTTTTATTTATTATGGAGAAAGATATAATTACCATTTAGTCCTTGATTTTTTCAAATCATAATTAATAACTACTTTATTGAAGGGTAGTTGGGTAATTTATTTCACAATCATCTCACTCTCTCCATTTTCCTCCCACTTTTGGGAGAAATTTTTTGAGTGGGACCCACATGAATTTTCCTCCCACATTCCTCTCCCTCTATTCCCCTCCCTCTTTCCAAACACCACTACTTTTAATTTTCCTCCCATTTTTCCCTCAAATTTTCCTTTCTCCCATTTTCCTCTCTTCCCAAACAATACCTAAGGAAGCCATTTATGCAAACATGAGGGAGAAAACAGAGCAAAGATTTTCAAGTAGGTCCACGTACATATGGACTCGAAGCCTTTGCTGGTTTCATATGGGCTTTCTTCATTCATTGGGGGTCCACATCTTTAATTTTTGGCTAAAACTTCTGTTCAGTCCATGGCTCTGCTCCAACTGGTGAAATTTGACGTAGCTGAGCTAGTTTAACGAGAGAACCCTATAATTTCAGTCAGGGCCGGTCCAGAGATAAGTCAGAAAAAATTTTGGACTTGGACAACCTCCTATGTCGACCCTCCTTTTAGTAATGACATTTTAGGACACATGCTATGAGTCTAGCTATGTAAATCACCGTAGGCCTCCAATAGTTTGCGAAAAGGGAAGGAAAGAATTTTTTTTTTTTAACTTTTTTCATATACACGAAAATTATATTTTTTATCAAATTTTTTTGGTGTTTAAAAAGTGAGAAATATAGTCGTATTACATCTTTGAGCAAGAATACTTTAGTCCTAAAATTTTGTAATGCAAGAAATTAAGAGGAAAAGTTAATTCTTGGGGTTGGGTGGAGAACCATTTCCCTTGTATTTTTTTCTTTTGAGAATTATTTTCCTTTTCTATTTTTTATAAGATCTAAGCACAAAAAAATGAATGTTTTTTTTTCCTTCAACATTCTGGCTCCACGAACATAACGTAGCCTTAGTCTGTTGAATTAAATCAATATAGACAACCTAAGAATACTTTCATTCTCAAAACGGATCGAAACTCTTCTAAGCTTGTCAATATGAAAGAAAGGGGACAGATTTAGTGATAGTGTCGGACACGTCGGATATTTACAGACACTACAGAAGGAACTTAGAACACACAAGAATAGATATTGAATTTTTGTTGTCATATCGTATCGTATCGTATTCGTATAATCGTAACAATATAGAGCATAGTATTTAAGGTAAAAACTTGGCTTAATTGCACTTTGATACCCTCAACTATTACTGTTTTTCAACTACATACCCTAAACTTTTTTTGTAACAAGTTGATACCCGAAAAAAAATTTGGACGAAATACCCATGGTCAAACTTGAAAATTATCCCCCCCACCCACCCCCTTCCGCTTTCGGCCACCCCCCCCCCCCCCCCACCCCTCCTGCTCCCCCCCCCCCCCCCCCCCCCCTCCCCTCCCCCCCCTTCCCGCTTCCAGCCGCCTCCCCTCCGGCCCGCTCCGGCCACCCGCCCCCGCCTCTCCCCCTAGGGCACGGCAGCGTGGAGGAGGGGGGGCTGGGGGAGAGTGGACGGAAGCGGGAGGGGGGGGGGGGGAGGCGGCCGGAAGCAGCGGGGGGGGGGAGACGGCCGGAAGCGGGAGGGGTGGGGGGTGGGGAGAGGGAAGGGATAAGGGCATTCTCGGAATTTTTAAAATTTTAGGTATGAAGTTGGAAAAAAATAATAGTTGAGGTATTAAGTTGTTGAGTAAAAAATTTAGGGTATGAACTTGAAATACCGGAATAGTTGAGGGTATCAAAGTGCAATTAAGCCTAAAACTTACAGATTACTCAGAACCCCCTTACAGATTACTCAGAACCCCCAACTGGTCCATGACTATTTTTTTTTTTTTCCCTCTTCTTGGTCTCTAGAACCAATCCACACTCACTTGTTCGACGTCATACAATCGACAGGCGCACGTCATTAGTTCCAAAAGTCGAGTTATAGAAATCGACCATGTCAAACAAACAAGCTGAGCAATTGAAAGGTACAATATCTATAACATCAATTTGAATGGAATCGCGCGTTGTCAAATTCTTTAATACCTGTCATTTTCAATGAATATATGTTCGGAGGTGACAATTTGAGCACTAATTGCTTCCCTATTAATGGGACTCACATGTACCTACTGCTAGTGACTGACCCCAATTGTTAACCCTATTATTATAATACGAAAACCATTCAAAAATGAGCTGTCCAAATGGTATGTCTATATAATAAATTTTTAAAAAATAATTTTTTTTCCAACTATTGTGTACGGATACTGTATGCTTATATTATTTAAGGGAAATTTTTTTTTAAATCATTCTAACTTAAGATGTAATAAATCCTAAATGTATTCAATATTTGAATTATATTTAAACTAATTATTTACTATTATCTAACTAAATATATATTCATTTTTTTAAAAATATATCTATAACAAATTCTAATTAAAATATATTCAATTCATGCTTAAAATATTTTTATATAATTTAAAATTTTATTTAATTTTTTAAGAACATCTTAGACTTTTTTTTTTTACGTGTGTTATAATAATAATTCGATGGAAGTAAAACAAAATGTGTGCTCCAACCATAAAGTGACCAATTTCGTTACTCCTGTCAGCCTGTGATGCCATTTTATTTTATGAAATTTTTGCTTGAGTTACCAATTTTGCTCCTCACTGGGTATGTCCCTAATTTACAATTCCATTTTATTCAATGAAATTGTGCTTTAATAATTTTATCAACAGACAGGCGGTCCATACTTTTGCTACGATATTCCTTTTGCTAATCCGTTGCCAGAGTTCATTATAATTCTCGTTAGAGCTGTCAAGTCGGCCGGGCTAGGTTGGCCCAGTCCGGCCCAAATTTGGGTGGGTCGGACCTCTTAGACCCCTGCAATTTAGCGGGCTGGGTGGACCTAAGGGTAAAATTCTGAGCCCAGCTATCCCGGCACATGAACCACGACACGGTAGGCTTCGGGTCGGACTGGGCCAAGGCGGGTTGTGCCTGGACTTTTATTCAACCGGATACATGACCAAATCCTACATAGATTATATACATGATACATGCATACATATAGATAAATTCAGCCTCGAAGTCGAATCTTACATGTGCCTCTGCAGTACATCCAGCTTTACACGTTCCATTTTTCCCATGTTGTTGGCTCCATAAACATGGATTTTCCAGCTGAATCAACACAAAATTGCCTTTGAAATCAGCTGATTTAATCTGTAGTGATCGAAATTTTACTCCTTATGGTTATTTTGCTTCATAAGTATATGCACCATCAGCAACATCAAAGGCTCTATCTCGTATATTAAAAAAATCTTCGAATCTGGAACTGTTTGGTCTAACCTCGTCTTAGATGCAACTACATTCATATGGAGACAATTTGTACTTATTTTCAGTAAACTTTTTCGACAAATTTTATGTTGATACGGGTGACTCGAGACTGTTAAGGTTCTTTTGTATTTGTTGGATTTCCAAATATAGAACTACTATGATTTTGATAATTGGAAGTTGCCGGAAATTTTATGCTGCAGAATTATTTACAAAAAAGTTAAATACATAAGGTAATTTGACGCTCTCTTCTTGTAGTAGAAGATGTTTTAATTCACAGTTATGTGATCTTTTGAGTTATACAACAGAACTATTTACAACTAAGTTACTACAAGTAATTGGTTGCTACATCTTCTTGCTATAGAAATGTCTCTGCAGCTATATCAGGGCGTGCCAGGCCGGGTCGAGCCGGTCCGGGTCTCGGGCTAGGACGGATCTGGGCTTCAGGCCAGGCCGGACCGGGCCTCTTTTATGTGTCGATATATGAGATCCAACACATCCTGATATACTGGAACATGCCCAAGATTATTCGGACCGAGCCGACAAATGGACCATTTTTTCGGGCCAAAAAATAGTCCATTTGTCGACCCGGTCCGAATAATCTTGGACATGTCGGGGCTCGTGGCGGCTCAATTGACATAACCATAGAAATTCTTTAGCTACATAATAAATATCGACAATTTTCATTAATATGTTGCTATTTGGTATTAGCAGAAACTATCGTTTGGGGAAGTTTTTTTCTAAAAGTATTTTTATCGTAGAAATAAGGGAGATAGTGTAGAGAATAATAATGGGAAGATTTTATTGATAGGCTATTGCCACTACTTATAGAGGGTCCAACTCATTTTCACAATACATCTTCCGATGTGGAACTAAAGTCCCTTATTGGTTCTCAACACTCTCCCTCAAGATGGGCGATAGATATTAATCATCCCCATCTTGTTACATAACTTTGACAGACTCAATGAACTAAGATCCTTAGTCAGACAGTCTGCAACTTGTTCTTCTGAGCGAACATGGTCAATCTTCAGTATCCCTTGTTCCAACTTCTCCTTGATGAAGAATCGATCGATCTCGATGTGCTTCGTTCTGTCGTGTTGAACTGGGTTGTTAGCTATACTTATTACAGCTTGACTATTGCTCAGAAGATGTAACGGTGCTCCCTTGTCCAGCTTCAACTCTGTCAGCAGGGCTTTCACCCACAACAACTCTGACACTCCCAGAGCCATTGCTCTGCATTCTGCTTCAGCTGACGACCGTGCTACCACTGACTGTTTCTTGCTCCTCCATGAGACCAGGTTTTCTCCTACAAAAACACAGTACCCCGTGGTAGACCTTCTGTCGTCTATACAGCTTGCCAGTCTGCATCGCAGTATCCCTCCACTTCTATGCGTCCATTCTTCTTGAACCATAGTCCTTTTTCAGGCGTCCCTTTTAGATATCTCAAGATCTGAAACACTGCTTCCATATGAACCGTTCTTGGATCATGCATGTAGCGACTCACTACACTTACCGCAAATAAAATATCAGGGCGAGTGTGCCCCAGATAAATCAATCTCCCTACAAGTCTTTGATACCTTTCACGATCAACAGGCTCTCCTGCTTCTGCTCCCAACTTCAATTCTGGTCAATTAGAGTGACTGCTGCTTTGCATCCCAGCATCCCTCTCTCCTTTAGCAAATCTAATGCATATTTTCTTTGTGAGAGAACAATTCCTTGTTCGCCGTCACATACCTCGATACCCAGAAAGTACCTCATTGCTCCTAAATCCTTTACCTCAAACTCTTTTGCGAGTTTTGACTTCAGCTTAGTAATCTCGACTTCATCATCACCTGTGATTACTATATCATCCACATATACAACAAGTATAGTGATGTGGCCTCTTGCATGCTAGAGAAAGATCGTATGATCTGTATTTGTTTGATGGTATCCCATGCCTATAACAGCCTTTCTGAATCTGTCAAACCAGGCTCGAGGAGATTGCTTGAGCCCGTATAGCGACTTCTTTAGTTTACACATTTTACCATACGACGTTCCTCCGTCTGATTCTGTCACGTAGCACCCTGGCGGGAGTTCCATGTATACTTCTTCTTGCAAGTCCCCATGGAGAAAGGCATTCTTCACATCTAACTGATATATCTTCCATCCATAGTTTGCTGCAATAGAAACCAGAGTTCTCACCGTGCTCATCTTTGCTACTGGGACAAACGTCTCATCATAGTCGATGCCATATGATTGTGTGTATCCTTTTGCAACCAACCTCGTCTTGTACCGCTCTACTTTTCCTTCTGGAGTCTCTTTCACTGTGTACACCCATTTGCATCCCACAGCTTTCTTTCCTTTGGGTAATGGAACCAGCTTCCATGTCTTATTTTTCTCTAGTGTCCCAAGTTCTTCCATCATTGCGGCTTTCCACCTTGGATCTTTCTTTGCTTCCTGCCAACACTTAGGCAAAGAAGTAGAGTCTAACGATGCAATAAAGGCTCGATAATTCGGAGAAATATTAGAATAAGACAAGAAGTTGGCAATGTCATGTTCATAATCATTATACCGACTAGGAGCCCTACCCGTATTGATGCGAGAAGATCTGCTTAAGGGAGCAATAGGTGATGGAGAGATCATACCATCCGAGTCGGAGAGATCCGCATCAGAATCAGAGTGATTCAATGCGGGGGCAACATCTTCAAGAGTTGGGGCAGGAGTAGACGAGGGACTTGGTACAGTAGGCACTGGGCAGGGACTTGGTATAGTAGGCACTGACGGCACAGTACTGGACTTCTGCAGCTCTTTTTTCCCTTGTCTGCTTCTTCCCTGCGTAACATATGTATCTTCTTCTTTATTCTCCGTATCGGAGTCACTGCTCTCGCCTCCTTTCATCCAATTTTCTACGACTGGGCACGGGACTGATCCGACTACCACGTTTGGACTTATTATCTTCCCCTCACGTCTAACACCCGCTGTGTTAGATGTGTCACCAAATGCTGAACCTTCATCCGAACTATAGTATGGTTCCTGCTCTCTGAATGTAACGTCCATGCTTACAAACAGCTTTCGCTCAACTGGGCTCCAACATGCATATCCCTTCTGAGTCGCCGTGTACTCGACAAAGACACACTTAACCGCTCTATGATCCATTTTGCCAACTCCTTGCCTATTATCTTGGACAAAATACACACACCCAAATACTTTCGGTGGAACAGTGTACGTTGTTGCACCAGTAAGCATCTCCAACAGTGTCTTCCAGTCTAATACCTAGGATGGCATTCTGTTGATGAGATAAGAGGCCGTCAATACAGCCTGCCCCCATAAGTGTTTCGGGACATTCATAGCCAGCATCATCGTCCGTACGACCTCCAGCAGGTGCCTGTTCTTCCGTTCGGCCACACCATTTTGTGCCGGTGTATAGGCACATGAAGTTTGATGTAGTATTCCATGAGTGGATAAATACTCAGCAACTCTCTTATTAGTATACTCCGTCCCATTGTCAGACCGTAGACACTTAATTTTGGCGGTATATTGTGTTTCCACCCGGCGATGAAAATCCCGAAAAGCCTCAAAGACGTCACTTTTATTCTTCATAAGGTAGACCCATGTCACGCGGGTATAAAAGTCAATAAAAGTGACGAACCATCGAAAACCGTTAATACCGGTTGTAGGACAAAGGCCCCATACGTCCGAATATATCATATCGAATGCAGCTGAACTCTTATTCCCCGAGCTCACATACGTGCTTCTGGTATATTTTTCTAGCTCACATGCATTACAAAATAACTTCTCTTTATTAGCCCTTTGATATAAGGACGGATATATTCGACTAATAACTTTGAAAGAAGAATGCCCGACGCGCTGGTGGTGGAGGAGCAATTCGTCTTCTCCACTGCGACGTGAAGCGTCTGGTTGTGCGTCTGCAACTAGAGATGCCAATGCTTTGTCCAGTCTGGTCCTGTCCAAGTACCATAGCCCCTTATGCCATGTGCCAGTCCCGAGTCGTCGTCCTGTCCCCTTCTCCTAAAAAGTTACCTTAGGAATGTCAAAGAAAACAATACAATTTAGATCTAGGATAATGGCACTAATAGATATAAGATTGACAGGAAAAGATGGAGTATGTAAGACATTGGTGAGAGTGATGGAAGGGGTGCATGCGACAGTACCTTTACCCATTATAGGTCTGGAGGTACCATCAGCAGTCTGAATGCTCTCCGGCGTCGGTAGGTAAATATAGTCCTGGAACTCACCGCGGGATCCCGTGACATGGCGAGATGCCCCAGAGTCCATAATCCAACCTGGCTGATGGACAGATGCAAGAGCACGCGCAGGTAAACCGATGCTGGTTTGGGCAAAGCAAGTGATGTGATCCTCCGAGGTAGATGACGCCCCAGGAGTGACTTGACTGTCGTCTGAACTCAGCTTCGTGCCTTGTAACCTCGCAAGGAACTCCCTCTCAAGAGGGGTTATTTCAGCCAGTTAGTTTTTTCCCCCTTCTTCCGCCAGATTTGCTTTGTGTCCTCCAAAATAATTCCCCTTTCTACCAGCATATCCGCCTCTACCACCACGACGTCCTTCATGGCCCCGTCCGCGATCACTCGACCGACTTCGCAGGGGTTTAGGATAAAATCTGATATAATGCCCTGAGTCACCACCGTTGTGGCAGACACCGCCCACAGAGGGAGGCTGATTGAATGCGGCAAGGGCAGACTTGTCAACAGCAACTTGCTCTCCCTGGAAGTAGCCCTTGTTGGGCATCAACTTCAATCGAGCTTCTTCTTGTGCCATGGAAACTATGGCTTCTTCCAAGGATGGAAGCTGGGTTTGTGTTAGAAGAACATTCCTTCTCAGCTCAAACACAGGATTGAGTCCCTTCAAAAACTTCATCATCCGCTTACGCAAAATATAATCCAGGAACATCTGAAAATATTTCACAAATGCTGGTTCGACCTGTGCATCTTTTATCCCAAGAGGATCATAGTGATCCAGATCAGACCAGTACTTCTTCAACAGAGCTGCGTACTCAGAGATGGTACGTTCGTCTTGTGCTACCCTATCGAGTTCATCCTACAGTTGGAAGATCCGCATAGGATTGTCCGAGCCTGAGTACATATCCTTCAAAGTCCGCCATATATCAGCAGCAGCCTCCATCGCCTCTACATTGCCCGACACTTGGTCGGTCAATGAGGCTGTCAACCACCCAGCTACTTCGTTGTTGATAATCTCCCAAACCGCAAACTCCTTTGAGGAGGGGTCGACTGGTGCCTTGGTTTGGCCATTAACATAGCCAACCAAACTACGTCCCTTCAGCGTTCGCATCGCCTGCCGCGACCACTTCAAGTAGTTGGACGTTCCTTCCAACTTTGTCTCCAGTTTTTCTAACTTTCCCATTTTGTAGGGTGACAGATCCATATCAGTATGGGTCACACGTGGGGTCACCTCAGTTAATCTCTTTGATAAGATATCATCAACCAAGACCTTCATCTCTTCTGCCGTCAGTTTACCACCGATTGAATCCATGGCGTCTTCAACTGTGATTCGTCGTCGTCAAAGTCTTCAACGGAGACTTGACGAATGCGCTGTGAACTTGGCCAACACTGGCACACGCATGTAGATCCCGATATGAAAATCGGGGATGAAAAACAAATACAACATTTGATAATTCCAGACGACGGAATCTAGGAACAGATGATGCAAATAAGTATTTGACTTTCATCTGTCTTCGAAATATGCCCTTTATTTTCTTTCTTTCTTTTTTCTTTTTTTCTCTCTTTTTTTTCTCTTTTTTTTGTTGTTGTTGTTTTTGCACCTTCTTTGGAAGTGCTTGTAAAGTTTGTTTTTTTCGCACCCCTCCCTGGTCGAACCCCTCCCTGCCGACCCACCCCACCTGGCCAACCCCCCCTTGCCGACCCCCCCCCCCCGGCCGAACCTCCCCCCTTGTCGACCCCCCGGCCGAACCCCCCTGCTGCTACACCCACCTGCTGCTACCCCACCCCCTGGCCGAACCCCCCCTGCTGCTACTTATAGAGGGTCCAACTCCTTTTCACAATACATCTTCCGATGTGGGACTAAAGTCCCTTTGTCACGATCCGCACCCTGAAGAGGGGCACGAGCACGTGGTTACGTCCAGCCTACGCTTAAGAATCGGCGGTAGAACGCTGTATATAGGGTCTGTAAATACTATGACTAAAACAGATAAATGTACCTATACAGTATATACACTTCGAATGGAGGTGACATAGCAATACAGTCTCAATCACATATATCAAACTAAGGTAGATAGCATGGAAAAGAAATATGATAGATAAAACAGTAAATGAGTCAAAGATCCACAAGTCAGAGCTATACACAAACATCCAGAGTCTCGGAGAATATATTTTTAAGATACTACAAACTGAAATATGCTAGCTGGCTCGCAGGCCAGGCAAACCTAACTAAACTATGCTACTCAGGGTGAGCAAAGTCTAGTGGCTCTACCAACAAACCACGGTCTAAGTCTACTCCATCAGACTCGACCCCATAGTAGGTCGGGCAATCAGTCTCAGATTTATCTGTAATATATCAACGGTATTCTGTCAAGAAAATGAGCAAGTACAAACACCAACAGCAGTTCCATATGAATTGACAAATACTATAAGAGACAGTATAATGAAATACAAGACAAAGATATAGGCGACTTGGGAACCATTTGAAAGCCGAGTTACAACCCTTGAACCAAACAAGGACCGGAGTTGTAACCTTCTTTCAAACAGAACTTAGTCTCAAATCATGGCACAGTATAAAGACAGGTAGAGCATGCGAGTAATGGAAACATAGCATGGTGAGAAGTACAGAAAGTAAAGCTGAACTGGAATATAAGATATGACAATAAATGTAAAATGTGATTTGAACTATTAGAGCGATATGTGATCGGCTAGGGAGTCAAGAGAGAGTTATCCACTTGGCCCGGCAATCCGCGGTGTCCTCAACGGAGAGTCATGCCGTCCAACCTGGATAACTGCCAATGGGGTATCTGCTAAACCCTACGTGAGGTGAGGGTGGCGCTAGCAAAATAGTTACAGGAAGGCTTTGATCACATAACCCCTAATAATTCCCCCATCCCCGAATAGTATCACGGATCCGGACATGGCACGTCATGACACAGGGTTCGAGAGCAGGGGGCCAGTCCACTCCCAAATCAATGTCTATATAAGTACAGAAATACAGAAATATCACATACCCATATACCATGGAAGTCCAGGAATAACATCTCATGACAGGATCCGACGTATACTAGTCTGTGAACCGTCGTGTCGGGAATTATGTAAAACACTACAACTGAATCGGATATAGTAGATATCAAGACAATGAAAACTATCAGTGAATGTACTCGCATGTGGTCCTGAGCTGATAAGGTGAACAGACGCTCAGAGTAATCACAGACCTAAAATAAGATACTATGAGTCAAACAGGGCTTTATACTGAAAAAGAAAACTAATATAAGTCATGAATGTAGTCTAAGTCAAAACTAGATCAATCTAGGTCAAACTAAGTCATACTAGGTCATACTGGTTCATATTAGGTCATACTAGGTCACTGGGAGTCAATCCAAGTCAAACTAGGTCAAACGGGATTAAAGGTTGACTTACAGTTGACTTTTGGTCAACTGGTCAACCCTGGTCAACTCTGGTCAACTCTGGTCAACTCTAGGTCAACCCTAGGTCAAACTAGTCTAATGTTGACCAATTGTTGACTTTTGGTCAACTGGACAACTCTGGTTTGGTTTCGGTCAAATCTAGTCGCTTAAAGACTAAGTTTGACTCTCGGTTGACTTTTGTTAACTTTTGGTCAAAATGGTCAACCGACGTCAAAACTAGTCTATGAGCACTATATTTGATCATTACCAACCAAGGGAATCAAGTTCTAACCCTATCTTAGGCTCTAGACTCAAATACCCTATTTTTAGGTAAAACCTATATTACCCTTACCATGTATCATGAATTTCCTCACATCTCCCTAACACTCACTCACACACAACACTCTCACATGTATCACACTAATATATGCTTTCCTATAGGTTTCCTATTAGTTCACACATAGGCTAACCTATAGGCTACTAGCTATACTCCTATAGGCTCACACACACCCACACAAGCTGAATTTATGGACTGATATGGGTCATGTTAGGACAGGGTTTGAGTGGTTTGAAGAGCTAACAAAGGGGGTTACATGGACTGTTGTGTGGGGGTTAATTGACAGCCAAAGGTGTGTAAAAGGACAGCCAAGGGACAGCCCAAAGGGACAGCCACAAGGGCATGTTAGGACTGTATATTTGGACTGACCTGGTGGGCAGTTAAGTGGTCAAATAGGGACAGGTTTGTGACAGTTTCATGGGCTGATTGTAGGTGTCGTGGAGACTGAATTGGAGTGGGTTTAGGACTGTTTTAAGGCATGTTATGGACTGTTATGGAGTGGTGTTAAGAGGCTAAAATCTGGACTGATTTGGGGTAATCCTGGGCTGTTTTGGACAGCAAGGTGGGGGTTAAACAGGGGACTAAATAGCTGCCAAGTACTGCTGTGGTTAGGAGTTGTTTTAGGATAAAAATATGGACTGGTTCGGACAATGGGGACAGCCACTTAGGTGGACTGAATATGGCAGCAAGGTGCTGCTGTTGGCAGCACCTGTGAAGGTGTTCCCCCCTTCCTTAGCACCACAACTCCACTCCCAAATCACTCTGTTACCCACAGTCAAACACCTCTCAAGCACTCTCCATAAACCTTCCCTACAACACTCTCTACTAACACAAGCACTCACCCATTCCATCACTTGGCCGACCACTACCCCATCCAAACACCAAGTATCACACCACCCACCATAATATATATCCACATATATACATGAGCCAATATATATATATATATATATATATATATATATATATATATATATATATATATATATATATATATATATATATATATATATATATTGAGAATGATATATATAAACCACATATATATATATATAGATATTAGATGATATGATACAATTTGATACTCATTGATACCAACCGATACATCACAATTAACATCTCCATATGTATAAAATCTGAGAATAAAGAGACAAAATAGCATTCATACATAACTACAAACAAGTGGTGTGTCCAAAATAGAGATCCTCCCACTTGGACACAACCCACCACCATGGACACACCTATTGGCCTCTAAATGGATCCAAAATGGACACAACAGAGACACACACATTGGGGGGGCATTCCTATGGGCTTGAAATGATTCCTACATGCAAGAATGAGTGAAATAGAGGAGAGATATACCTTCCGGTAGAGAGATTCTAAGAGAAATCTTTCGGACACGATCCCGACACGAAGAGGCCTCTTCTTGGACACAAGCAAGATCTAAAACTTTCCCCAACTTGCAAGCTCCTCCAATGGATTGAAATAGAATGAAATGGAAGAGATTTGGTAGAAAAATTTCTAGGGTTTGCTCTCTAAAACAAAATGGAGAAGAACAAGAGAGAGAATGGAAGAGGAAAATGATAAAGTAGCTAATCCTATCCACTCATGAAGTGGCCGGCCATTAAAGGGTCTTTTGTCTTATTAGGAAAAGTCAAGAAAGACCCTACACTAATCTATTTGCTAATACATGGAAGGGTTTCTAAGTCGGGACTAGTTTGGTCATTCTAACTCACTAATCTAATTAATCCTAACCAAAATAAATTAGCCTAGTCACTAACTAAAATAACTAACATGTGGGCCATGGCTAACTAGTGTGTGGGCCCACTAGGGTCAACACTACCCCGGGTCCCCGATACAAGTCAGATTGAGTTGAAATTCGAACCCAACTCAAACAACCCCAAAATAATACAATAAATAAATAAATAATTCCAGAATAATTTTAAAGTGGAAAATTACCAAAATACTCCTGTTCATGAAAACTGGGGGTGACAAATCTATCCATCTTAAAAAAATTTGTCCTTAAAATTAAAACAAACATACACTGAATCACATGCAGAAACAAAAATTATACCTCAGGGCTCGAAGAGATAAGAGAAATGCTCTCGCATGTCGTCCTCTCTCTTCCCGGTAGACTCACCTGGAGAGTGATGCCTCCATACAACACGAACCAAGGGTATAACCTGGTTCCGGAGCACCTTCTCCCTACGATCCAGAATCTCCACTGGCTGCTCTGGATAGTGAAGAGTAGGCCCCACCTCGATCGTTGAATGGTCCAATACATGGCTGGGGTCCGCCACGTACCGTCTCAGCTACGACACATGGAACATATTGTGTACCCCCTCTAGCGTAGGCGACAAGTCTAGCCGGTAAGCCACTGCACCGACCCTCTCAAGGATGGTGAAAGGTCCGATGTAGCGCGGACTAAGCTTCCCGCCTCTGCCAAAGCGAATCGTGCCCCGTGTCGGAGAAATCTTCAGGAACACCAAAGCACCAGCCTATACATAAAACAAACTCAGCACACAGGACAAACAATATCACAAGCATCACAAACAGGAACTGAAACAAACCTCAAACTATAACGGTCTCCGGTGGCTATCGGTCCAATGTCGCTGCCTATCCTGAGCCACCCGAAGTCTGTCTCTAATCAGCCTGACCTTCTCAGCTGCATCCACCACCATCTCCGGTCCAAGCAGCACCCTCTCGCCAACATCGTCCCATAACAAGGGAGTACGGCATCTCTGTCCGTATAGAGCCTCGAATGGCGACATCTCTATACTGGCCTGATAGCTGTTGTTGTAAGCAAACTCTACCAGGTGAAGATGATCCTCCCAAGAACACCCGAGATCTAGCACACACGTGCGAAGCATATCCTCCAAGGTCTGGATAGTCCTCTCCCACTTCCCGTCTGTCTGGAGATAATAAGCGGTACTAAACTTGAACGAGGTGCCCAAGCTAGCCTGCAAACTCCTCCAGAAGTGGGAAGTGAAACGGCTATCCCGATCTGAAACTATACTCACAGGAACCCCATGTAATCGTACGATCTGACGAACATACAGCTCTGCCAACCTCTCCGTAGACAATCCCACTTTGAAAGGCAAAAAGTGGGCCGATTTGGTCAATCTATCAACTATGACCCAAATCGCGTCTTTTTCTCCTTCAGATCTCTATACATCTTGTTGGCACTAGGATGCATAGAGTACTGAGAGCGATGAGCCTCCTGAAGAACCTCCTCTCGAAGCTCCCCACTCGGAACGCACAATCTAGCACCGTGCCGCAGCGACCCATCTTCGGCAATAGAGAAATCATCGAACAAGCCTGCCCGCACCTGCTCCCGGATGCTCCTCAGGGCAACATCATCATACTGTGCTGATCTGACTCTGTCCATCAACTCAGACTGAATCTGTAAACCCCACATCTGCACCTCCATGCCCGGAATAATCACCTCGATTCCCAAACTGTCTAGGTCAGCCAAAAGATGACGGTCTGCTGTCAGATACATAGCCAATGGATACCTGCTCAAGACATCTGTAACTACGTTGGCCTTTCCTGGATGGTACTGTAAGGCGATATCGAAATCCTTCATCATCTCAAGCCAACGTCTCTGCCGCATGTTCAGCTCCTTCTGAGTGAACATGTACTTTAAGCTCTTGTGATCAGTAAAGATCTCAACCCACTCTCCATACAGATAGTGCTTCCACAATTTTAGGGCAAAGATAACAGCGGCTAACTCTAGATCGTGAGTCGGGTAGTTCTTCTCATGAAAACGTAACTGCCTAGATGCATAGACAATTACCTTTTCGTGCTGCTGAAGTACACAACCCAGACCTCGGCCAGAAGCGTCGCTGTAAATTGAGAAACCACCGGTCCCAGACGGTAATGTCAAGATCGGAGCTGATGTCAACCTCTTCTTCAGCTCATCGAAGGCGGCCTGACACTCCTCAATCCAGACGAACTCCACGTCCTTCCTGGTGAGTCTAGTCATCGGCTCCGCGATCCGCAAGAAATCCTGGACGAACTTTCGATAATAGCCCGCCAATCCCAGAAAGCTTCGAATCTCGGCAACTGTACTGGTCGTAGACCAAGACTCTACCGCAGCAATCTTCTTCTGGTCTACTGAGATCCCGTGCTCGGTCACAACATGATCCAAGAACTCGACCTAGTCCAGGAAGAACTCACACTTCGACAGCTTCCATACAACTGCTCCCTTCTCAGGGTCTCGAGCACAATCCTCAGATGCTTCTCGTGCTCCTCCGGCATCTTTGAGTAGACCAGGATGTCGTCTATGAAGACCACCACGAACTTATCAAGGTACTGATGGAATACCTTGTTCATCAAGTTCATGAACACAGCTGGGGCGTTGGTCAACCCAAATGGCATCACCGTAAACTCGTACTGGCCGTACCGAGTCCGAAAAGCTGTCTTCGAAACGTCTTCCTTCTTCACCTTCAGCTGATGAAAGCCGGACCTCAGATCTATCTTTGAAAACACCTTGGCACCACTCAACTGATCGAACAAGTCGTGAATCCTCGACAATGGATACTTGTTCTTGATAGTAAGGTTGTTGAGCGCCCTGTAATCGATACACATGTGTATCGTACCACCCTTCTTCGGTACAAACAGTGGCGCTCCCCAAGGCAATGAACTGGATCTAATGAATCCCTTGTCCTGCAGCTTGTCGACCTGCTTTTTCAGCTCTGCCAACTCGCCGTTGTTGATCCTATAGACGTGCTGTGAGATAGGCTCAGCACCCGGCACTAAGTCGATAGAGAACTCAACGTCTCTATCCGGCGGCATCCCAGGCAACTCCTCGGGAAAAACATCCATGAAATCAGCTATCAATGGATGCGGCAATGCCTGCCCCGCCAAGTAAAGCTCCGCAGAACCCATCTCCTGACTCAGCTGCTCCTCTAGCAAACACAATCTCTGGCTCTCTCGACGGCCTAAACAGAATCCTACCTCCTCTACAGTCTATAGTAGCATGGTGCATGCTCAACCAATCCATTCCGAGTACCACATCGTACCTCGAAAGGGACATTACGAGCAAGCACGCACCCAAAACTCGGCCTCCTACAGTAACTCTCCGCCTCTTGCAGATATTGTTAACCAGGATGATGTCTTCTCCGGTCAATATCTTGCAAGTCCTACCCAAAGGTTCAGCAATAATGTTGTGTCTCAGAGCAAAGGAAACAGACACAAAACTATGAGAGGCACCGGAATCAAACAAGGTAAATACAGGAAATGAATCAAGAAAAACGTGACCTGCCACTACATCGCCTACAGGCTCTGCCTCCTCCTCTGCTGTCAGGGTAAACACTCTGCCCGTAGGGGCTCCCCTCTGTTGCTGCACAAAATGCTGCTGCTGAGTCTGAAGTGGAGGACCTCTCTGCTGAACTGCTGGTCCTCTGGTCGGCTGCGCTCTGTCCTGGACTCCTCAGACTCCCCGAATATGACAGTCCTTCAGCTGGTGATCCGGCACCCCACAGTATAAGCAGACGCCCAACCTCTTCCTGCAAACCTCTCAAGTGTGCCCTGGCTTCCCGCAGAAGTTATACTGTATAGCCGGCCTCTGACCCTGACCCAGGCCCTAGTGCTGCTGGGCACGCGCCGGTGCCTGCTAGAACTGCAACTGAGACTGTTGCTGCTGGAACTACCTCTGCTGGAAATATGGGCGCTTCGTCGGCCCTGCACTCGAACTAGCTCCAACAGCGTCACTGCCCCTCTTCGGCTTGAGACCGAAGTCCTCCTCTGCAATCTGCGCCTCCATAAGGATCTGCTCGAAGGTCACGTCACGTCTTCCAGAGGTGCGAGTGCGCACTGCATGTATAAGGCCCCTCCGGAACTTCGGGCCTTGCACCCCTCATCCCGGACCAAACTAGGTGCAAACCTGCTCAGGCGGAAGAATTCTGCTGCATACTCGTCTACCGACGAGTTCCCCTGCACCAAACTGGCAAACTGCCCCTCCAAAGCTGTCAAGGCTACATCCGGGTAGAACTTCTCCTTAAAGAGTTTCCTGAAGTCCTTCCACGATAAACCCCTCAATGACACACGCGGATCCGTGCGGTACCAAGTCAGCGCTATGTCAAAAACTGGCTCGCTGCAGAAGTCACTGTCACCCTCATTTCCCGTAATTCGTATTTATACTCGTATCTGATTTTTGGCATGTATTTTTATTTTTCTCAACTTATGGAATTTCAGTATTTCTCGTATTTTGGGTTTTGTCATAGGCTCGGTTTTACTTGGTTTGGATTGGTTTGGGTTGGTTTGGGTTGGGTTTAATAGGTATTGGATCACCATAGCCTATGCTCCACCCTCAACACATCACATTCCCCCCTCTTTATAATCCCCACCTACCACTCTCTCTCTTTATTACCACCACCATTTATTTTCTTCTTCTTCTTCTCCTTCCTCCACAACTCTCCACCCATAGGCAAGTGCATCTTGCCACTACATGAGAACCCTATTTTCTTGGTCCATTTGCTAGATTAGGACATGGTGATCAACATTAGTTCTTGGCTTTTTGTGATTTGGTGTCTCCATTGCTCTAGATCTAAGTTTTTCTATTTTTGGATTTTGTATGGTTTGATCTATTTTAGTTGGATGTTTATGGGTTTTAATGTTTTCATGTGGAAGAGCATTCAGTTTCACACCAGTTGGAGCCTTGGAAATCCGGATTTGGAGTTCGGATGGCTAAGTTGTGATGCTTTGAAGCTTTAGGATTATCATGGTGTCCTTGCTGTTTGGAGAAGACAGTGAGCAGTGTGCAGAGCTTCTTAGCTTATGCCACTGAGCCTTGGATACGCTTCCTGTTGGAAGCGTGCCTCCTGCGTGCGTGCTTTTGTGCGTAAACAGACTTGAGCGTGCGTGATTTTTCATGTACGCTGCTCCCCTTCAACGTGCGTGACTTTTCATGTACGCTGCTCCCCTTGAGCGTGTGTGACTTTTCATGTACGCTGCTCCCCTTGAGCGTGCGTGACTTTTCATGTACGCTACTCCCCTTGAGCGTGCGTGATTTTTTATGTACGCTGCTCCCCTTGAGCGTGCGTGACTTTTTATGTACGCTGCTCCCCTTGAGCGTGCGTGACTTTTCATGTACGCTGCTCTCTCAGCGTGCGTGACTTTTCACCTACGCTGCTCTCTCAGCGTGCGTGACTTTTCACCTACGCTGCTCTCTGTAGCGTGCGTGACTTTTGCGTATGCTGCCCCCTGACCCCTTGCTTAACTCATTGGCTCTTGGAGTTTTGGTCTTATTTCTTTAATGCTTGGCTATTCTATAGCCCTGTATATTGATATTTTATTAGATATTTTATGTCTATTTTATATCCTTACGCCTTTTGTCCTGAACTTGATAATCACGAATTTACTGGATATGTTGGGAATTGATAATTGAGCATGACCTGATAAGTGGCCCGTCGTGGCGCACTCCTGACTAGTACACTTGATATGATAACCTGACCTGATATATCTTAAATAGCTGTTGCGACGGCTACCTGACATGACATGACCTGTATAATTAATCCTGACACCGTGGGCGATTGTGCTTATACAAATGAACCTGTCATGTCTTGCATCATGTCTAGGAGGGGACTCCTGACTACCACAGTCAGGAGTACCTACGGAATTGGACTAAGGTTAATAATTAGTATAATTCACTAGTCATGAAGAGATGTTCCCCCAGTTACAGGCGATCCGTTATCCCGGCCGCAAATGATTGGACTTGTAGCCTGCCGACGAGTAGGGCACATTTCCAGCCCACTGTTATGTGGGGCACCCACCATTGTCACTTAAATAATTGAACTCTATTGTCACTATAATGCATTGTACTCTCTAGATTGTCACTATACTGATTGCCTGGATAACCTGGATAGCTGCAGGGCCTGTGACTACTTGGAGCATCTCATTGCATCTTGCTAGTAACTAGGATTGTGATAACCCTAGTTAGTTAATGTAGAAAGCCGTAGGCAATGATTGGCCGTGATTGCTTGGATGGAGTCTGGTCCAGTATAGTATTGTCTAGAATTGATTGATTGTAGGATTGTATCAGAATAATTGAAGGATTATCACTCCAGATTGTCACTATAATGATTGTCACTCCAGATTGTTACTTGACCTGATTTCTTATATTTATCTTGCCGATAAATGGTGAGAGAAACCAAGTTCCGTTCAGACGAAGGGTTACAACCCCGGTCCTTGTTTGGTTTACGGGTTGTAACCTAGCTATCTGAATAGTCCCATGGTTATCTCATCGTATATCATCCTGACATGCTTTTCCATATGTCCTGTCTTTTAGTAATTCTATGCAAGATTGTCTTTTATAATTACCCATCATGTTTTTTTTTAAATTACTGTCTCTTATTATGTAATTATATATTATTGTGCTAATTTGCTGGCTTTGGTTCTTATTTTTGTGGCCTCCTTTGTGGCACTTGCTCTTCCTGGGGGTCTGACCCAGCTGGTTTTGTATGGCCAGATACCGGAGTAGTAGCAGCAAAGGATCTACCTGTCTTCCAGCCCGATGGTGGTCACCAGGCGTAACCAGGGCATCGAGTGGGTTTCTTTTGTTCTTCCACTGTAATATTATAAATTATTCTTTTGAGGCGTTTAGCCGACGAGCAAGTGTTAGCTCGATTGTACTTACTTACTGTCTGCCTACGGGCTGTAACATGATTGACAAGCCCCTGGGGTTGATCATGTATGACTGAACTCTTGCTAGTCCCCACATTTTGTAACGACTAGCTTCATGATCATCTGGATATGTAATGTTTGGGACGCCTTACAATTGTATATTTGGAGATCTGATATCTTGTGATTATTATTAGTTAGTTGAGATCGAGACAATAGGCTATTTTATGACCTTAAGAGACTGATGGATTGTAGTGAAACCCTCACATATCTAGACAGCCGTGATCGTATAGCGGTTGTGGATCCCATTCCGTTATACGTAGCTGGCAATGTCTGCCCCCGCTCTCCAGTATTCTGGTTCTGGGGCGTGACAGTCACCCACAGACCTCTCGGGACCTCTGCCAACTCCAGACTCCGCTGGACATCCTCTAGCCAGTCGTCTGCGTATAGGATACCCTCGGTACCCTTGAACTCCCGCGGGTTCATCTTTCTGAAGTCGAGGTGTGTACCAGGCCTCCCCTGACCCTGCTGCTGTACTGGTGCTCCCTGAACTGTAGCCGGTGCACCCCTCTCCACTGCTGCCATCGCCAGCTGATGGGAGTTCTCCATGGTCCGTCGTAACAACTCTGTCTGTGTGCTCTGAGTCTGCAACATCTGCTGCAGAAGGGCCATCATCCCCTGGGTATCTGCCGGTAACTGAGACGGCGGTGGAAGAATATCAGGGACGACTATGGACGGTCCCGCTGCTGGAGCTGGAAGACCTCCTGGAACCGTCTCTACTGCTGCTCCCGCCTGAGGGGCAGGAACTGAGGTGGCAGCTCCCTCAAGTGCAGCTCCCGTAGCCGGAGGTAGAAGTCCTGCCGTATCGGGCCTCTCCGAAACAGCGCTAGAACCCGCTGCCTGAGAGCGAGTGATCGTCATCCTGAGGATAGAGTGAAACAAGGAATCAATATGGCACATGATAGGAATATCAAAGAAGGACAATTAAATTCAATGCAAAAGAATTTGTCATGGTAATCAAAAGATCAGAAATTTCATAATATGTGATTGAGTAACTCCTATCATACCCTAGATCCTATGTCCTAATTGCAGGCTCGTAATCAGTACTCTAAGTCGAGCACCATTACGAGATCGCACTAATTGCGACACAGACCTGCATGGGCCACCACACCCTTATTGGTTCTCAACAGATAAAATATCCCATTGGAGATGGCCTAAAAAACTTTTCTAATTTATTTCTCTTGGCATGTGTGCTAGAAATGTTTTAACACTATCAACTTTATTTGTTATTCGTGAGAGTTCATCCAAGTTGTAAACACACAAAAGCTTAGAAGGAACCAGCGGTGAAAGTAGACGAACAAGAGTAAGCTGACCAATGATCATACGAAATGAACCAACTATGTCTTGAAGAATAACTTCGCTCAAGACTTCACATTTTCCACTATATAATGAAACTTCAAAATGGTTCAAAAATAAGCCGTCTAAATCGTATGTATATCACGGTCTATTTTATTTAAAAAATTATATAAAAAATTATTGAAAAAGTTTAAATTTGTTATATATATTCTACATAGAGAATCGAACTCTCCAAATAAGAAAAATAGCTCCCATCTTAACCACATAAACTAAAGAGATATTTGACTATAATTGGATAATAATATAATTATACGTAATTATACGTGCAAAACACGTGTATTTGCTAGTTTTGTTTAATGAACATTCGTGTCATCTACAAAAAACAGTCTAGTCATATTTTAAATTAATAAATAAAATTTTCATTAAATTTCTCCAGTATTAAGTATTCCATGTACAAAGTGATGGAGAACAACCTGGATTTTCGATTATTTTGAATTTCTTTAGTTTGTTTGTTAGAGTAAAACAATTTTTTTACCTCTTGTGTTGGTCGGGGTTGGTTAGAACATTATTAGTAAGGCTCAACCCATTTTCTAGATTCTAGATTTAGAATGTAGGAGCTCACGTAGAATAGTAAGATTCATCATAAGTTTCAATTTTAGATTTTCAGGTCCAACTTACCCACAGGAGCTATAGGTTGGGCATGAGAATTTTTTTGAAGAATAGTAAGTCCAAATTCTAGATTTACATTATTTTTTCCAACATTAATTTTTTATTACACAATCTTTGGGACCAAAGCTCATTTTATCATTTTTTTATTATTCTCATACAAGTTCAACATATTTTACATATTTACCTTGTTTTTAAAATATTGGAGCTCAAGATGAAAATTTGAGCACCAACTACTAATGATGCACTTTGGGATTGACTTATCTTATGGACAAAAATTAGAGATTTAGTTTATCTTCTTGATTGTTTTGTATCTTATAAATAATTTGTAATTTCATAACTTATGGACGGAAGAATTGAGAATGAAAAATCTATTTTGAGTTTATATGGTACGATGCCAATATCTTAAAGTGTTAGTCCCGGGGCTTGATCAAAGATGGTAGACTCGATGTCGAGATCAGAGGTTCAACAAACGTTCATATTCTGATTATTCTCGAGATCCAAGAGGAACACTATAATATGAATCTGATTACAAAAGCAACAATAATCAGAAATTATAAATCTCACGTTTTTCCTCGCAATCGCAGTTGCTGACGGACAAAACTGAGTTCAAAAAATAAATCTCACGTTCTTCCTTGCAATCGTAGTTACAGACGGACAGAACTGAGTTACAACTCAGATGAAGGAGAAGAAAGAAGAAAGGATCTTGTTGGGGTGATTAAGACCACCGTTGCTCAAAGCAAGATTCGCCCCACCACGATCTGCTTTCAGGAACCAGCAAGTTCACGAAGAACTTCTAGAACGCTCGTAAGTCAAAATTTGAGACTTGAACGGGCTTCCTGGACTTTACAGACTCCCTTTAACTTTCTTCTTGGTGCATCTTTCAAAGGAGGCCAAGGGGCTCTATTTATAGAGTGGAGTGAGACTTCACCTATTCTCCTATCCGATGTGGGACTAAAATACCAATACTCAAAAATAGAGTTTAATATTTTAGATCATCCCACAATCAGCATAGAAGTGTGACAGTCCACGCCTACCCTCTGAACACTCCCGTGCATGCACGAGACATCCTGGAGTCCGTGTCCGAGTCCGAGTTCGCACAACAAAAATCAACTTACTACTTTGTTAGAATTAATCCTTTTTCTTCTAGGAAAATACTCCCACATGGCACACACTTGTGCCCCACTACACCTCATGTGCACACCTCAACACAAGCAATGCATTATATTAAGATACTCACCATTTGGTGTAGCCAATGTGGGACTATCATTCATAGTCCAAAGGCAAAAAACACCAAAAATCCCCCACATATCTCAATATATGGGTTGAGCATTCCCCACAATGACTGCCCATCATGCATTAGGAGAGATGTCGCTACGACTTGAATCTTCCCGTATAGGTTAAATAACAGCATGATACAAGAATGGACTAAGCCTTGAATTCTGCACCATAACTGCAATTCTTCCTACTCACATAATGACATCAACTGTGCTTCTGGCGGCACATTAAAGGCCTTGTGCCAGCCTGGTTTTAGTGTATAATTTTTGGGCGTCTACAAGTTTACCCTCAAGAGACGGCCTGATATCTCTGTCCATACACTATAGGTGAGTTCTTTATAAAGAGTCATGGCATGAAGCATTGTGCTCCTTTGCGGTGCTACGCCGCTATGACATGGCTTAAAGCCGAGGCTTTACCCCACCAGGGTACCTCATCGTAGTGTCATACTACTGTAGCATGAGGTCACAAGCCTCTTTGTAGTGCCAAACTACCCAGCATAAAGCCTTGCGCTTCCGTGCGGTGTTACACCGCTATGACATGGCTCGCGAAGTCGAGGCTTTACCCTACCTGGTACCTCTTCGTGGTGTCATGCCACTGTAACATGAGGATATCGTCCTCTTTGTATTGCTGTCTACCTCTCTTTATTACGATTATCATACAGCATTAGGCTACCTGCCTATTTGCGGTGCTACTCTGCTGTGACTTGGCTCACAAAGACGAGGCATTACCCCTAACCGGGAACCTCATGGTAGAGTCACCCCACTATAGCATGGAGTTACACTCCTTGTAGTGCTGTGCTACCGTACTTCCAGTAAAGCACTCCAGGTATTCACTCTGCCTGAGAACTCATTAAGGCATTTCAGCCAACCTTCCCACAGGATCCCTTTTTCGCAGAAAACAACAGTAGACAACAGTGGTTGTAGGTCCGTAACCTCTCCATGCTCACAGAGGACAAGTACCCACCGTTCCTGAAATTCTTTTGGTTAATAGTCATCCCTTGAACCAAAAGCTAGATGCTTAGTAGATTTCTCTTTGAACTAATAGCATAAAACTTAATGGTAGGAATGTAATAACACAATATCAGAATGCCTTCAAGCCCATTTTACAAGCCGTGTCATCGATCAGCTGGCACTTGAGGCCCTTGGTGAACGGATTCCGCCAGGTTCTCCTGACTCTGAACATCAATCACTGCAATAATACCCCTCTTGATGAGATCATGTACTGTCCTGTGCTTCAATCGCACAGTCATCTTCTTCCGTTGAAGAGGTCATTTGATGCCACTGTCGCAGTCACTTGGTTGTCACAGTATATCGGTATCCCCGGTATTTGCGTCCCAACCACTGGAAGATCATACATGAGCTCCTGAAGCCATTCTGCTTCCTCCGCTGCGGTATCAAGTGCAAAGAACTCAGATTCCATGGATGACCGCGAGAGCATTGTCTGCTTCTTCGATTTCCACGATATAGCAACTCCACACATTATAAAAATGTATCCACCTGTGGACCTCTCGCTGTCCACTTTTGAGCACCAGCTGGCATTACTGAAGCCTTCCACTACCTGCGGATCTTCGCTGTAGTGCAATGCATATGTCTGAGTCTTCTTGAGATATCTCATAATCCGTTTCACAGCTTTCCAGTGCTAATGCCTGGGTTGCTCATGAAACGACTCAGCATTCCCACAGCGAAAGCTATGTCAGGCCTTGTGGCAGTAGTAGCATACATCAAACTCCCAATTACGCTTGCATACTCCAGCTGCCTGACGCTTTCCCCTGAATTAGGCTTCAGCTTCAGATCACACTTGTACGATGTATCGATCCCTGGAAGATCCTGATACCTGTCACGACCCGTACCCGCTTTTCGGATACGAGACGTGTCCAAGCCAGCCTACGCCGCAGAGTCGGCGGTAGAACGCTGTCAAGCCCACAAGAAATAAATGCTCAAAAATATCACAATTGCTGCTCATTCACATTTCTAAATTTATTACAACAGTTACAATATTTATATTTAAAGAAAAATATAAAGTTTTACAATTAATAAAATTGAGTACAACTGCTATCTATTTCTAGATTGTCCTCAGCATACCCAAGCCTTCCCAATGCTAAGAGTGGTCGCGGCTAAACCTGAAAAATGTTGGTTTCCAGTCAGGAATGGAACAAGTACACAAACCGACGGTAATGCGAAAAACACAATAGAATTAACAAGACATGAAATAACATATGAGTGATAAAAACTGGTAGATAACTAATAACATAGCACGATAGAGAAGAAAACAAGGAAAAACTAATAAAAAATATCTATCTAGGTGGTGTAAAATATCTGTTTCGACATGTGAACGGCTAGGGGGTAAATCCGGCACACTGCACGTGTCGTGTGCAGCGGCTATTATTCAAGAATAAACTCATGGGATAGTTCTGGGTAGTTCACATGTCTACTAAGATATTTCCCCTTTCGACTACTCCGTGTGATGAGCGTGTCAACAAGCAGCAAGATATATGTATAGACATGAAATAAAAAGACTACTATGAATCGAAAGCAATCAGAAAGTACACTTGCCTGAGGTCCTTAGCTGGACAAACCAATAATAATATACCACTCAAAGAGCCACAATCAGTCAACACATGCAGAAGTCTCCAGATGCTGAAATAAATAGTACCAACATTCTCAGAATCGTCAAATTAGCTAGGATTGCCTGTCCTTAAGTCCAATTCTGGACACAGGGGCAAAACGATAATTTCGGGCAAAAACGATATCCGTCGTTGGACCCGCTTTGCACCGAAATGCGTGCCAGAGTCAATTGTCTCTAAAGTCATCAAACTATATGTCTACGAATCCGGTTTTTCGATACGAACCCAACCGTATGTCCAAAGTTAGATTTCAGCGGGCCGTACACAAAATCGCCCGTTGAGTGGGACCGTAGGGCCCGCAAAACGACGTACGATTCAACTGTCTCAGAATTGGACCAAACTTGGCATACAGGACCAAAAAAATGATACGGTCCTGATGGCACAAGTTTCATCTCGATCTGACGAGCGTGCACAAAGTAATTGAGAAATTTGCAAAGTGTACGATACGGTAAATTTCGACGGATACGCATCAAATTCGCCGCGCACACGCGACCAATTTGAATTCCGCCAAAGTCCCACACGACCACGAAGTCGTTACGCACCTTTCGATGCCTTCGGTTCGCGACCAAGTCGTCCGGTTTTGGCGGGACGCACGTGATATCGGAGGATTTTTCCTATTTTTATATTTTAAAAACAGATTTTTTTCTAACTTTGATACTGAATAATTTTACATATAGTGAACGAAAAATAAATCTACGAGAAGGGACTTGATCTCCTACAGGTTAGCTATAAATCTGTTTATGCAGATTTTGAAATATCGCCTTATTCTGGTCGAAATTCGATCTCGAATATGGGGGTTTGGGACAGTTCTATGGACTGTTTCAAGAACAGTTTTCGGCAAAGTTCGTGCCAATTTTTTGGACAACCTAACTCGTCTAAATAAAAACCACTTGAAGGGATTAGAAGGCGTACATGTTGTCATCATACCTGAACAAACGGCTCGGAGATTCGTCGCCCGTGTGCGAAGATTTCTTGCGACGAAGTTGCACCTCCGTGCTACTGCTGCTGTTTTGATTACTCCGCACGCGCATGTGCGCGCGGCCCTGGCCGGCGACCCTGGCCGCGCGCGACGGCGCTCTGAGCGCGGGGTGGCCGCCAGGTAGGTGGGAATCCAGTATTTAGGGTTTGCGTTTGTTCGATCTCTCCGAACCTATATAATGTTACTCTATGAACGAACAGAATCGGAGCGGTTTGCCTGTGGTTCATGGGCTGGGCTGCTCGTGGCTCAGCTCAGCTGGGTTGGGGTTGCTCTGCAGCCCGAGAGGGCTGGGCCAGGTTAGGCTCGGCCTGTGGGGCTGAGTAGCCTGGGGTTTTGCTGTTTTATTTATTTCTTGTTTCCTTTTCCTATATGTAATGATTTACATATATAATATATATATATATATATATATATATATATATATATATATATTATATATATATACATATACATATATGTACGTACATACTAATGTATATTAATATATATACACTACACACATGTACACTTATATATATATTTAGAAATTATATATATCTATATATCTAATAACATTTATATATCCATACGTATACGCATATTTATATATGCACATATTTTTTTTTTATATATGCACATATACATACGAATATTTATATATATACATATACATATTTTATATATATATATATATATATATATATATATATATATATATATATATATATATATATATATATATATATATACACAGATAACCAATAATAGTAAAATAGTATTATTTCTTAATAACCTCATTAATATTGAAATAATAATAATATAAAAATAACAATAATAATATAATAATAATAACAATAACAAAAATAATAATAATAATAACGAAATTTGATAAACCGAATAAAGGCGTATATACTAATATGTACAGTCTAAAATCTCCAAAATATACGAGGGCCTATTTTTTTACAAAAATCACTGAATAATACTAATAGTAATATTTTTAATATTTAAATTACGAAAACTCAGGAAATATTCATTAAACCATTAAAACGAAATGCAATACCCTCATACCAAATTCTATTGACACGAACGTCATTAGACGTGCCGCATGACTACATGGGCTTAGTCCGGTCCGGGTCCAGTCCGGGCCAGTCTGGTACAACCAGATCACTTAAACGTCAAATAATAATAATAGTAATAATAATAACAACAAAATTTAATAAACCAAAGATGATGTATATACCATTTTGTACCCTCTAATAATCCCAGAAAATGTACAAGGCCTATTTTATACAAATATTATTGAATACCAACTAATAACAATATTTATAATATTTAAATAAGAATATTAAGAATACTCATTAGATCACTAAAATGGAATACGACACACAATCATACCAAAATGCATCAACACGAATGTCACTAGACATACCGCATGACTACATGGCTTGGGCTCCGTTCGGGGCCAGTCCGGGCTAAAATGGTATAACCAGTTTCTCTAAAACTCAATAATATAATTACATAATAAATAAATCTTCGGTAAGGGTTAAGTCGTAACTTGGCCTGGTTTTTCTAGTTAGGACATCACTATGCCTCGGCCTTCCCTACCAGGGCTAATACATTAGTCAAAGCACGCCACTGCACTATCCGTGCCACGATTTCTAGTTATCTTGCACTCCAAATTTAATCATGATTAAAATCATCTACCGTAATAATAACTAATTAATTATTTACAAAATTCCAAAATTACCATTTAAATCAAATAGATAAATAAATAAAAATATTTCAAAATTTCGGGAAGGGAAGCTACAAATCTACCCACCTTAAAAATAATTTCGTCCTCGAAATTCTAATTCGTAGTTATTCCATAAAATTCTAAAAGAAGTCTGCCTTTACCTCAATCTCTTTAAATTTAATTCCTCAAAAATTGTTTATATCCTCCTCCTAGCCATTTTGTAACTGTATGACCTACAGGACTTCTACCCACCTTTGGTCACCCTACTCCTCAAACTAAAAGCTTATAATCTGGTAAACTTGCTACCAATAGTTATTTACTGCATACGGCTTCTATTATCCTCTCCTACCATTCAAGCAACCCAAACTTTAACAAGCAACACATTTACACACGTAGCTAAGAATTATTGGTAAACTCTAGTAAGCATGCCTATTCGTCGCTCCGAAGTAAGGAGGACAGGAAGACAAGGCAGAATAATCGGGAGCAACTGTGAAGTTTTAAGAGCAGTGGAGAGTATCCAATGTTACAGATAGAAAGGGAGTTTATGAACCACTGCCTTATTTGCTAGATTGGGCTACTCTGGTTCAGTCACTTGCTACGTCGAAGAGCCCTTCGTTACTTAGAGTGGCCTGCAATCCGTGCAATACAGAAGTCTCGTTCTCAAATTCTAATTTAAACAAGGTTCCATAGTGGGACGGAATTTGAGAAATCGAGATTGTGGTCTTAATGGATTCTCTATTTTGGCATCAGTCGTTGGTTGGATGAACATTGGATTTCAATCTATATGGACTAGACAAGATCTCCAATGATAAAACTATTCCTACTCGATTAGGGTATCCTAGAATAGTTTTTTTTTCCAATAGATTGAGCTATTTGCTAGTCAGGTTGGTTAGCTAGGTCCCTACAGCTCAAAATATGACTTCAGTACTTTGTGTTTAAGGAGCACATGAGACCTCAATTGGGTGGCACCCTAGTGGCATGTGCATAGTGGACTCTGAGTAGATCACAACCATATATTGGGTCGAGGGAATTAAGTCGAAGTTGAGTCTCTACTGGAAGTCAGAAAATGTACCGGCATTATGGTAAGGGTTATAGCTAATCCTTTTGTCCTGAAAGTCGTAGCACATAAATAGAGTACAAGGGGATGGTTTTGAGCGGGACATGATATACCTAGGTGAAGGTAGACTCGTCTAGATCTTGTATATGAAATTTGTTGGAAGATAACAGATGGTCCCGTGCTCTGAATATTAATGGCACGGCCGGGGGCGCAAAATGATCTAAATGGAAAGTGGGAGTCCATGGGGCACTAATTATTATCCTTATGAAAATTATTCTAATCAATCGATAATTTTGGTATATCCTAAAATTTTTAGAAGGCTTAGTCTACCCACCTTAGAAGCTAGGGAACGGTTTTAGGAATAATTAGGTTAGAAGGTTTTCAAAGTCCGGATACTGTACCTCGACTCTTGTTAATAAAGGATGAGGCACGGCATAACGGAATACAGCAGATATAAGTCAAGTCAAGGATCGTTCCTCAATGAAATAGAAAATGAGTGTGTACAATGACACATGGTCGATATAATAGAATGACCTACTCGTCCACAGTATACATGAGTTGTCGACGGGGTAACCAACTCTAAGGTACATCATATGAAAAGATTTCTAACAACTGAGTCATAAATTTCTATTGGTATCGAATCTGCCAGACTATTGTCACAAGGGTTCTAGTTAAAGCAAGCTTCAACAATTATTTAGAGGCTCACAACAATTGGTCCCTTGGGGATAGGCAGTCTCCTAGGCTGGCATTTGATCAAGGAAAAGATCCTAATCATTCTCGGACTCCAATGACTAGAAGATCTAGATAGTATTTAGGGTCGCAGAGAGGACGAGTAACTTAAGGCAAGGTTCTAGTCACAGAGCTGGCCGATGGTAGCTACACTTGCGTTTACAACTATCATAGCCATGGGGAATACTCTGTATTTATCTATCAATTACGAGCTTTTGTCTTTCCAATCAGCGAAAGACAAAAACAATGAAGAGTTCAAGAGAGATGTCACCGAATACAATTACGTGATTCAAGGGCGAATGTATAATTCAAGAGAAATTGTCAAAGCAGTCGTGGTTGAGATCCTAGAGACATCTACATCTCAATCCACGTAGGGTAATTAGATGAAGCGAATCAAATGCATCATGGTTGATCAGACCGTAATACACTGATTCTGATTAGACAATATGTTAGCGGGCGTCCCCAATAAACATATGTCTTGAATCAAGCTCGATAAAAGAGTAAGCTTGCAAAGCTAGGCTGTAATAGCAGCGTTGGTCAAAAGAGTCAAAATATAAATATGCAAGATTGTTGAAATGAGGTACAATTGGTTCGAGTTTTGAGAGAGTCAAAGCCTTACCTGGTGTTCTTGCTTATATAGGCATCCCACTATCTTCTATGGTATCCTAAACTTGTAATCCCGTCTGAAATCATTTTACCAAGGATTACGCCTCACCCGTATATTCTGGCTGTGGTAAACCCTTGGTTCCGTGGTTCAGACGTGATCAGCTATCAGGTACTCTACCTTGTATTGACACAAGGGTATCTAAGATCTAAAGAGGTCAAGAGGACATAGTTTTAGCAATGTTCCATAAACTATGATTTTAAGAAAGGATTTTATTTCCATGGGTTGTGCCTCGCCAGTGCGCTGCTGGCTGCAGTGAACCCATACCATCCATTCTCAAACAATTGGCGACAGTGCGCTGCTGTCTAGTCATCGCGGTCATTTAATTACTCTAACCATATTCCTAAGGACTTCAAGGAGCTGCTAGAGTTCAAACTAATTGGCTATGATAGAAGATGTAACCTCTGCCTATAAGTATCAATCCTTAAAGCAAAAGACAGGTCGAAAGGAATTATCTGAAGACAAGTGAAGTAAAAATCCTAATCTTTATCTCATATTATTTCAAATGCTGAGGGTAAAACTTTGAATCAAAATTAACTCGGGATTCATACAGGATTAACAGAATCAGAAATTATAAACTAACTCCTTACAGCAAAAGAGGATTTATAATAGAAAATTCTAACTTATGATATAAGATAGATATCCAATACAACAAAAGAAGATTAAACAGTTTATCAAAATTAACGCCTTAATTACAGGCAAGCCTAACATACCAAGCGAATAGTATATCCACATTGGATCACATTGTCATATCAAAAGTAACAGTGTATCTATAGCGATCTAGCAAGCTATCTAAATTGTATGGCCTATCGAATAACCTTAACTACCCAACGGTCAACTTGAACAAGGGACTCCTAGTCCTAGTTATTCTCCTGAATTATTTCAATCCTAATTTTGAATGAGCATTTCCTGAGCACAGGCTCGTAATAGTACGACTAACGTACCCTCACGAGTTCACAATCTTTTGCAAAATCTGACCTGCATGGGCCACCACAAAAACTTGTCACGACCCGCACCCGCTTTTCGGATACGAGACGTATCCAAGCCAGCCTACGTCGCAGAGTCGGCGGTAGAACGCTGTCAAGCCCGCAAGAAATAAATGCTCAAAAATATCACAATTGCTGCTCATTCACATTTCTAAATTTATTACAACAGTTACAACATTTATATTTAAAGGAAAATATAAAGTTTTACAATTAATGAAATTGAGTACAACTGCTATCTATTTCTAGGTTGTCCTCAGCATACCCAAGCCTTCCCAATGCTAAGAGTGGTCACGGCTAAACCTGAAAAATATTGGTTTTCAGTCAGGAATGGAACAAGTACACAAACCGACGGCAATACGAAAACACAATAGAATTAACAAGACATGAAAATAACATATGAGTGATAAAAACTGGTAGATAACTGATGACATAGCACGATAGAGAAAAAAACAAGGAAAACTAAAAAAAGACATCTATCTAGGTGGTGTGAAATATCTGTTTGACATGTGAATGGCTAGGGGGTAAATCCGGCACACTGCACGTGTCGTGTGCAACGGCTATTATTCAAGAATAACTCGTGGGATAGTTCTGGGTAGTTCACATGTCTACTAAGATATTTCCCTTCCGACTACTCCGTGTGACGAGCGTGTCAACAAGCAGCAAGATATATGTATAGACATGAAATGAAAAGACTACTATGAATCGAAAGCAATCAGAAAGTGCACTTGCCTGAGGTCCTTAGCTGGAAAAACCAATAATAATATACTACTCAAAGAGCCACAATCAGTCAACACATGCAGAAGTCTCCAGATGCTGACATAAATAGTACCAACGTTCTCAGAATCATCAAATTAGCTAGGATTGCCTGTCCTTAAGTCCAATTCTGGACACAAGGGCAAAACGGTAATTTTGGGCAAAAACGATGTCCGCGTTGGACCCGCTTTGTACCGAAATACGTGCCAGAGTCAACGGTCTCTAAAGTCATCAAACTACATGTCTACAGATCCGTTTTTCGATACGAACCCAATCGTATATCCAAAGTTGGATTTCGGCGGGCCGTGCACAAAATTGCCCGTTGAGTGGGACCGTGGAGCCCGCAAAACGACGTATGATTCAACTGTCTCAGAATTGGACCAAACTTGGCATACAAGACCAAAAAAATGATACGGTCCTGATGGCGCAAGTTTCGTCTCGATCTGACGAGCGTGCACAAAGTAATTAAGAAATTTGCAAAGTGTACGATACGGTAAATTTTGACATACGTATCAAATTCGTCGCGCACGTGACCAATTTGAATTCCGCAAAGCCCACACGACCACGAAGCCGTTACGCACCTTTCGATGCCTTCAGTTCGCGACCAAGTCGCCCGGTTTGGCGGGACGCATGGTATCGGAGGATTTTTCCTATTTTCTATATTTTGAAAACAGATTTTTTTTCTAACTTTGATACTGAATAATTTTATATAGTGAACGAAAAATAAATCTACGAGAAGGGACTTGATCTCCTACAGGTTAGCTATAAATCTGTTTAAGCAGATTTTGAAATATGCCTTATTCTGGTCGAATTCGATCTCGAATATGGGGGTTTGGGACAGTTCTATGGACTGTTTCAAGAACAGTTTTCGGCAAAGTTCGTGCCAATTTTCTTGACAACCTAACTCGTCTAAATAAAAACCACTTGAAGGGATTGGAAGGCGTACATGTTGTCATCATACCTGAACAAACGGCTCGGAGATTCGTCGCCCGTGCACGAAGATTTCTTGCGACGAAGTTGCACCTCCGTGCTACTGCTGCTGTTTTGATTACTCCGCACGCGCATGTGCGCGCGGCCCTGGCCGGCGACGATGGCCGCGCGCGGCGGCGCTCTGAGCGCGGGGTGGCCGCCAGGTAGGTGGGAATCCAGTATTTAGGGTTTACGTTTGTTCGATCTCTCCGAACCTATATAATGTTACTCTGTGAACGAACAGAATCGGAGCGGTTTGCCTGTGGTTCACGGGCTGGGCTGCTCGGGCTCAGCTCAGCTGGGTTGGGGTTGCTCTGCAGAGGGCTGGGCCAGGTTAGGCTCGGCCTGTGGGGCTGAGTAGCCTGGGGTTTTGCTGTTTTATTTATTTCTTGTTTCCTTTTCCTATATATGATTTATATATATATTATATATATATATATATATATATATATAATAATATATATATATATATATATATATATGTATTTTTTTTCTTTTTTTTTTTATGTATATATATATATATATATATATATATATATATATATATATATATATAATATATAATATAATCTATATATATATATCTATAATATACATATACATATGTACGTACATACTAATGTATATTAATATATACACATACACAATGTACACTTATATATATATATATATATATATATATATATATTATATATATATATATCTATATATATATATATATATATATATAATATATATAATATATATATATCTATATATCTATATATAGATATTAAATTATATATCTATATATCTAATAATATTTATATATCCATACGTATATACGCATATTTATATATGCTATATCATACTATATAATATACATATACAATTTTATATATATATATATATATATATATATATATATATATATATATATATATATATATATACACGCAGATAACCAATAATAGTAAAATAGTATATTTCTTAATAACCTCTTAATATTGAAATAATAATAATAATAATAATAATATAATATAATAATAATATAACAAAAATAATAATAAAATAACGAAATTTGATAAACCGAATAAAGGCGTATATACTAATATGTACAGTCTAAAATCTCCAAAATATACGAGGGCCTATTTTATACAAAAATTACTGAATAATACTAATAGTAATATTTTTAATATTTAAATTACGAAAATTAGGAAATATTCATTAAACCATTAAAACGAAATGCAATACCCTCATACCAAATTCCATTGACACGAACGTCATTAGACGTGCCGCATGACTACATGGGCTTGGTCCGGTCCGGGTCCAGTCTGGACCAGTCTGGTACAACCGGATCACTTAAACGTCAAATAATAATAATAGTAATAATAATAACAACAAAATTTAATAAACCAAAGATGATGTATTTACCATTTTGCACCCTCTAATAATCCTAGAAAATGTACAAGGCCTATTTTATACAAATATTATTGAATACCAACTAATAACAATATTTATAATATTTAAATAAGAATATTTAAGAATACTAATTAGATCACTAAAATGGAATACGACACACAATCATACCAAAATGCATCAACACGAATGTCACTAGACATACCGCATGACTACATGGCTTGGGCTCCGTTCGGGGCCAGTCCGGGGTAAAATGGTATAACCAGTTTCTCTAAAATCAATAATATAATTACATAATAAATAAATCTTCGGTAAGGGTTAAGTCGTAACTTGGCCTGGTTTTCCTAGTTAGAACATCACTATGGCTCGGCCTTCCCTACCAGGGCTAATACATTAGTCAAAGTACGCCACTGCACTATCCTGCTGTGCTACGATTTCTAGTTACCTTGCACTCCAAATTTAATCATGATTAAAATCATCTACCGTAATAATAACTAATTAATTATTTACAAAATTCCAAATTACCATTTAAATCAAATAGATAAATAAATAAAAATATTTAAAATTTCGGAAAGGGAAGCTACAATACCCGTAACGAGTGATCATCTTTTCAACATAATGAGACTGTGACAGCGCTAGTCCAGTGTCTGTCCGGATGATCTTGAGTCCCAAGATAACATCAGCATCCCCTAAGTCCTTCCTACTGAACTCGAGAGGAGAACTTCTTTGTCTCCGTGACACAACTTATATCCGTACCTAGGATTAGCATGTCGTCCACGTATAGACAACGATGCCTCATCTTCCGTCAGCAAACTTCGTATAGACACACTTGTCTGTTTCACTGACCCTGTAGCCATTTGACCTTATGACTTTATCAAATTTCTCATGCCACATTTTGGGTGCTTGTTTTAAACCGTACAGATATTTTACCAACTTGCAGACTTTGTCTTCAAGACCTTTGACGACAAACCCTTCTGGCTGTTGCATGTAGATCTCTTCGGTCAGCTCGCCATTGAGGAATGCCATTTTTACATCCATTTGATGTATCACCATCTTATGTATCACTGCGAGAGCAATCAACATTCTGATGGTGGTCATCCAGGATACTGGAGCATACGTGTCAAAGTAGTTGATCCCCTGCTTCTGAGAAAACCCCTTTGCTACTAGCCTGGCCTTGAACTTGTCAATGGTTCCATCAGCTTTCATCTTCTTCTTGAAGATCCACTTGTATCCGATAGGTTTTGCTCCTTCAAGTAGATCAACCAACACCCAAGTGTTATTGGAGGTGATTGATTCAATTTTATTGTCTATCGTCCTTTCAGAAAATAGCATCTCTGGTCTTCATCGCCTCATCATAGGTAAGCGGATCTGCTTCCACATGATAGGTGATGAAGTCATCTCCGAAGTTCTTCGGCCTCCTCGCTCGCTTCGACGACGGCTCAGCGAGTTCTGGTTCAATCGTTGTCTCCTCAGTAACAACTTTATCTTGGACAATTGGCTCATTGAAGATCTCAGTCACCTTTGCATCTTCATCATTCTCCGGAATGTCCGTTAGAACAATGTTCTTGTGCCTTACAAACTTGTCTTCAAAATAGTATCACGAGATTCGATATGATTTGACTCAATATCAAAAATCTCCGAGCATCACTCTTCTCGGTATACCCCAAGAAGATCGTCTTCGTAGTCCTTGTTCCCAGATTCTGAATCTTCAGATCTGGGAGCTTCACATAGGCCAGACACCCCCACACTCGAATGACATTCAAGTTAGGTCTGACTTTGAACCAGAGTTCATGAGGAGTTACGTCCGAAGTTGCATACGGCACTCTATTTAGAATAAAAGCAGCCGTCAATGCAGCTTCTCCCCAGTAGCATTTAGGAAGACCCGTAGTTAGCAGCATTGAGTTCATCATTTCTGTCAACGTTCTGTTCTTCCTCTCCGCTACTCCATTAGATTGAGGAGAATACGGAGCAGTAGTCTCGTTTATGATTCCATGTTCTTTGCAGAACAATGTGAATTCATGAGACCGATACTCTCTGCCTCGATCACTTCTTAGCTCTTGAGTTGTTGTCCAGTTTGTCGTTCAGCCTCAGCCCTGAACTCCTTGAACTTCTCGAACGCTTCGTCTTTAGACTTGAGCAAGTAGACGAACGCATACTTTGAGAAGTCATCGATGAAGGTTATGAAATACTTCATCCCGACTTTTGTAGAGAATTGCTTTGAAGTCACAGATATCAGAGTGCACCAACTCCAGAAGATCTGTGCTTCGATTGACCCGATGAAAGGGTTTCCTTGTGATCTTTGTCTGAGCACATACTTCACACTTCTCTACCTTACCCCACATTTGGAGATAAGTCCTAGACTGTACATTTGTTAATTCTTTTACAGTGAACATGTCCTAGCCTATTATACCACAACTCAAGAGAATAATCAGAACGAGCTACAAGCTGAATTTTGAACATCCCTTCGGTTTGAAAAGCTTTTTCAAAGTATGTTCCCTTCTTGGACATCACCATCTGGCCAGCATTGATGTCCATCCTCAAGCCTGCGTTGCTAAGCAGGCTTCCAGAGATCAAGTTCTTTGCAATCATCGGAACGTGCTTCACACCTTGAAGCGTCAGAGTGTTCCCGGATGTGAGTTTCAGCTCCACATTTGATCCCCAGAACTTCAGCTTGGGCTTGGTTCGCCATGATAACTTTTTTAGAAGTTGGCTGGTATGTGACGAACCATTTCTTGCCAGAACAGACATGGCAGGTCGCACCAGTGTCTATCCACCAGTCAGAGTCAGCCCCCACAGCTGACCTGAACAATCATAGCAACTATGTTAGTAACCATGGAAACCTGCTAGGCTCACCTTGCTCAGCTGTTTGGGCTGGATTTGCATTCACTATTTAGTGGCCCTTTTGCCACAGTTTGAAGCAAGTTACGTGGGATTGGACTTCTGTTGCTTAACGAAGGACCCTCACTTCACGTTCAGTTAGTGAGTCATTCTTCTTGTGATGAGAAGCCACCTGTTCCCTTGAACTCTCTTGTCTGCACCAAGTTGGCCTTAGCCAGTTGGGTTGGACAGAGAGTCCATCTTCTGTTGAGATCGTATTTCGTCCTCAACATGGATCTCTTGTAGGAGATCTTTCAAGCTAATGTCCAGCTTCTTTCGATGCATTCTAGCATAGAAGTTGCTCCAACCAGCAGGAATTTCGAGACTATCCCTCCAACGACGAACTTGTCGACGAGGGGCATCTTCTCGTCATCTAATTCTGCGCAACTTCAGAAATTCCTTCACTTTAGGTAGCATCGCCATCTCGTCTTCGAAGCCACTTGTGGTACTCTCGACGATAAAGATTTTGGATCTGTTCTTATCTTTTCATATAGCTTACCAAAAAATTGCGGATCTCTTTGGCCTTCACCTTCTTGGAATATGACTCTTCCAGAGAGTCTTCCATAGAATTGAGAATCAGCAGTTACAGATGCTGTTTTCTCTCTCTATTGCTCTGCTTGACAGTGCAACAGCAATAGCATCGGCAGTTCTCCTTCTGGAATGTCGGTTCATCCTTAATCAACACATGGTCTACGTCCACGAGTTGAAGATTAAGGGTGGACCTTCCTCTTCCAGATTTGGAAATGTTCTCCGTCGAATTTCCAACTTGTTAAAGCTGGTATCGATGAGAGAAGCACGAGAGTTCTCCATCTACAAGGATCTTGCTTTGAGATTGTTAGTCCCGGGACTTGATCAAAGATGGTAGACTCGATGTCGAGATTAGAGGTTCAACAAACGTTCACCTTCTGATTATTCTCGAGATCCAAGAGGAACACATAGTATGAATCTGATTACAAAAGCAACAATAATCAGAAAGCAATCTCACGTTCTTCCTCGCAATCGCAGTTGCTGACGGACAGAACTGAGTTCAGAAAATAAATCTCACGTTCTTCCTTGCAATCGCAGTTGCAGACGGACAAAACTGAGTTACAACTCAGATGAAGGAGAAGAAAAGAAGAAAGGATCTGCTGGGGTGATTAAGACCACGTTGCTCAAAACAATATTCGTCCCACCACGATCTGCTTCCAGCAGCAAGTTCACGAAGAACTTCTAGAACGCTCGTAAGTCAAAATTTGAGTATTGAACGGGCTTCCTGGACTTTACAGACTCCCTTAACTTTCTTCTTGGTGTATCTTCAAAGGAGGCAAGGGGCTCTTTATAGAATGGAGTGAGACTTCACCTCTTCTCCTATCCGATGTGGGACTAAAATACCAATACTCAAAAATAGTTTGATATTTTAGATATCCCACAATCAGCATAGAAGTGTGACATACACGCCTACCCCCGAACACTCTCTGCATGCACGAGACATCCTGTAGTCCGTGTCCGAGTCCGAGTTCGTACAACAAAAATCAACTTACTACTTTGTTGGAATTAACCTTTTCCTTCTGGAAAAATACTCCCACATGGCACACACTTGCGTCCCACTACACCTCATGTGCACACCTCAACACAAGCAATGCATTATATTGAGATACTCACCATTTGGTGTAGCCGATGTGAGACTATCTTTCATAGTCAAAGGCAAAAACCCAACATAAAGTGGATCTCTTTCAACGTAGCTTCGCCTCTTTCAACTTGACGTCTTCAACGTTGCTTCTCCGCTTTCGACGTTGACCTCTTCAACGATAATCATAGTATATTTTGTATTTCTATTATAATTTTTGAGACAAATTTATAATAGTTGTTCTTTCAATTAAAATTTATGTACCCAAATTTTTTCAAATATTTAATTTTTTATAATAGTTTATTTTAGTTCTTCGTCCTACGTGCCAAAGACTCTGTACCACAGATTTTAGTCCATAATAGATATTTTACAAAATTAGATTTAGATTCAAACAAGCACAATTGAAACAAGCACAATTGGTTACAAGTCACATGTTTGTTTGCAACCAAAGTCTTCAACTTCTTTGTTTTAAAACATGTGTCAAGACCCTTTGAATTTTGAGGGTTAAAGAATGTAAAATATCCAGTGATGTCCTGTCAAGGTTTTATATGGATATTCTTGTCTTGTTTAACATTTTTGGGAGTTGTGTATGTGAAGTGGTGGGAGTCTGCAACATGTGTTCGTCAGTTGTAGGCATTGGGCATCAGGTAACGTGGATATAATTTATGTCTGTACTTTACTGCAAATTATTAAATGTGATAATTTTACAAAGTAATAAGCAGAGGACTCTTTTTATTTCTGTCACAAACAATTTGCAACACCTGTCTATTACTTTACACTAAAATTTATTGCTGGAATCCACAAACATTTGGCTAATAAATTTCTAAATACTAGTATATATATCTCGGGCTTTAAAACGATTCAAGTTGAGCCCTGCCATCTAAGCTGTTTATAATTCATCAACTATTTCATTTAAATTTTCTTAAAAATTCAAGCCGTAACCATAATTATTTCTTTAAGTAATTTAAAATAAAATTAAAATCTAGAATCCTCCTAGCTACATGAATATATATAAATACTAAAATTTTTAAATTTAAATTATATTAAACTAACTACATTATATTATCTAACTAAACACATATCTCAAAGTTTAAAAATATATTATAAGAAATCATAACAAAAATATATTCAAATTATACTTAAAATATTTTACCATAATTTTATTTTTATGTTTCAATCATATTTTAGGTTTTTTTTCTAACGCGCGCGGTGTGTGTGTGTGTGTGTGTATATATATATATATATATATATATATAAATATATTATTATATAGATATATATATATATATATATATATATTTATTTTTTTTATTTATTTTTTGGGGGGGGGGCGGGGGGGGGGGGGGGGGGGGGGGGGGGGGGTGGGGGGGGGGCGGGGGGGGGGGGGGGGGGGGGGGGGGGGGGGGGGGGGGGGGTGGGGGGGGGGTCCGGCAGCGGGTGCCACCCGGGGCCGCGGCCAAAGCCGCCCGCCACCCCGGTGGAAGGAAGCTCGAACCCAGCCCATTCCTAGGGGAGCCAACCCTCCTAACCACAAGAGCTAGGCCCCCTACATATAATATATATATATATAATATATTATATATATATATATACATTAACTATTTTTATAGTTCATACTTATGTCAGGACAACTCTTATTTTAGAATTAATTATATGGACCACTCTGATATTTTATATTTTCTATAGAAAGTTATAATATTAGCTATCCTTATTTTAAAAATAAAATATAAAATAGAAATATGATCTGTATAATTATTTTTAAAATATGGATGATTTCTGTAATACCCGAATTAATATATTTATTTCTAAGCACTTAATTTGTACCTATTTTATAGTTTTTTATTAGAAAGATTAAAAGGCTACTGTAATTATTTTAATCATTATTAAAACTATTTAGAAAAACTAAAAAATAGTCGTCTTAATTATTATAAATTTATTATTATATTATATGTTATTTTATACTTACCAGTAAAACTATCTAAGAAGACTAAATGACAGCCCTGTAATTAGCTTGTTATTCATATTAATTTTAATAAATAATTTGAATTAGTAAACATAGGTAAGAATATATTAACAAAATTACGACGAAATATAGTAGTTAGATTCTTGAAAGTACTATTCTATCATCTCTATTTATAATTTTTTGGGGCGACGATGAGCTTGGTCTGTAGCGCCCCGCTTTCGATAGGCGACGGAACTTCATAATATGCTTGCGCCAAGTCAGATCGGTCGGAAACTTAGATGGCTATCTGACTCGATCGCTAAGCTTGGTAAACGATAACGCCTTGCGGCATCGATTCAAATCGATTTGGACGAAAGTTACGAGAATCGATCCAACTAATGGAACGACTTCTGTTGGAATAAGTCCTAGATGCAGCGGGCTGCGTCTCGGCGAGTGAGCTCTCTATAAGAGTCCCTTCGACGGGACCGAACTGCTGTATGGTTTTCTTGGAGCTTTGCCGCTAGGCTGGATTGAAGTGCTTTCGCGTCGTTTTCATGGATGCAATTACAAATTTCGATGCAAGGGGGAAAGAAGGAAATCTAACAAAGTGTTGGTGCCATTGCAGGAGCTCGCGTAACTAAGGATTGACGTTGCGTAACGCTTCGACGACCTGCACGAAGCAAAGTAATCGGTGGGTGATTCGGCCCCTTCTTTTTTACTCTGTCCCGCAAACTTATTCCTTGCCTCGAATTCATTCAAATCGAACGATGCCAAGTTAATTGCATGCCAATCCACTAATTCCAAGAACTCGAGAAAAATGTATCGATTAGAGTACTTCACTCTGAAAATACAAGTCTATCACATAAACCAGAAAGTTTAAGGTTCTAGTAAAAAGATAGATTATTTTACGTGCTGTAAAATATTATGAAACGTCGATCGTGGGTTATGATGCCTCGACAATTTGGTGCCTACGGGACGCTAAATCGGGAGTACAACTTGGGGAAAAATGAATCATTGCATAAGTTGGAGGAAATGATAATGTCGTTCAATACTGTCCGCGCTATACAAAACTGTTGCATATGTTAAACTGTTCACGCATTGGCATGGTCATGGACAGCTTGTGCACAAGTTGATATTTTTCCTCGAATCGATATCCGGGACATCGGAATCGAATCGACCTAGGGGGAATGAATAATCGTGCTTCGGTACTGATGCATTGCGGGACCGTCAGTCAGACTTGCAACCTAGACTGAGCAGACCGAAATGCCGTTGAGATAGTCTCACGTGATGTGTAACATCAATGACCGCATATAAGATAGTAGCATGCTCACCTATTGTCTTATGCAGGTTTAAATATTATCTCTGTTTTCATGTAGGGACGAGCATGGCCGTGGTAAGAAATATGATAAACTGATATGTTTCACTGTATGCTTTATTACGCAAAGATGGCTATCGAATATGAACTGAATTCATTTAGTTCTAATAGAAAGACAACTCTAAAGCATGCCTACCATAACAATCAGAGTCGGTTTAGACGATTGGGTTCGTCTCGTCCACTTAGCAAGTGTGCTAATCCTATTCCTCCAATTTCTCCAGGTACGACGGGCGCGTCCAACTAAACTGGAGCTGAAGTACGGAGAGGCGTTTTGAAGCTCTTCCTATGCTGAAGTATTTTGAAGCCAATTCAAGTCGACGGCTTATGTATAAAGGGGCGAATGTATGGGACGGCAAGCGTTAGTTCAGGCAACTTGTCGAATGTATTTTCTTTCTGTTTTCAATCAATGTAGCCGCAACGGCATCCAATGTAATTACGACTTGTACTTCGTTGTAAGCTATGAATGAAAATCATTTCTATCTTCCTATACTGCGTCATAAATTCTGATGTGATTTGTGAAGTTTCAACTTGGCATATTAATATAAAAAGCAACGTAACGTTCTTGCCTTGTACGAGTACAATTCCAGACTCATACGGTATCACACCTTAGCGAGGACGATCGAATCGGCAAAGTAACACCGGAGATGAAAGGTTTGTCGACTCGGGACGTGACAAATTGGTATCAGAGCTCAGTCATGTTTTCTCGGATTTTTGAAAGATGTTTCATTGTTGGAATGTCTGTTGCGATGGCTCGATTGAATGCTTGTCGACATGTTGCGTGAAATAAAAGTTCCATACAGGTAAGCCCGTAGATATTTTTGAAAAATACTAACGGGTTTACTCTGTTTTGTAGGAATGACTAAGAAAAGAAACAATCCCGCCACAACAACCCAAACTGTAGATAGTACGTCGAGCACAAAAAGCACTGGGCCTAACGAGACGACTATGGAGAAGATGCTACAGTTGATGGAACTGCAGCAGCAGCAGCTTCAGATACAATTCAAAGCCCATTTTGATGCGCAACAGAAACATATGAATGCCCTGACTCAGATAGTGAGCAGAATGGCGGGCACTACCAAGACGACGGACGAAGGACCCGAGGAGAAGTAAGGCGACCAAGAAGAAAACGAGGAAAAAGAAGCTCAACCACAAATGATAAATTCTTTTCCTTGTTCAAGGCAAAGGAGTTCTGCAAGATGAATCCACCAAAATTCAATGGCCGAGCAGAGCCTGATGTAATCGTGGGATGGCTCGCGGAGATGGAGGACCTGTTTAATCTGCTTAGCATTGAAGGGTCCTAGAGGGTAACTTGTGCGGCGTTACAGCTGCAACTGAGGGCGTACGACTGTGGGTCGCTAAGAAGCAGAAAATCTATGATGCCGATACAGACGCCACGATTTCCTGAAAAATATTCAAGGAAGCCTTCCTCGAACAGTACGTTCCTCACGCCGTCCGTCAACAAAAAGAAGACGAGTTCATGACGCTGCGACAGGGAAATATGTCTGTCGACGATTATGATTCGAGCTTCTCAAAGCTGGCAAAGTTTGCCGACGCCTTCCTGCCCAACAAAGAAGCCTGGTGTGAACGCTTCCAACAAGGCCTAAATGACGAACTGCGAAGGGACGTCATGAATCAAAGGTACCGAACATACCGTGAATCCTACAATGCCGCTCTTGATAGTGAGCGTATCTTTGGCCGTATGTCGAGTAGAGGCATCCGTAACCACTTCAACAAGCGTCCTAACGACGCCGGCGCCCTGGAATCGGGAATAACCAAACGTCCGAACAGATTCGATGATCGAGGCCATGGCAGTCAACACTGCACCAGGTGCGGTAGGCATGGGCACCGAACCGTTGACTGCGTCACGAGATCTTGCTACAAGTGTGGCGAGGTAGGCCATATAGTTACATATTGCCCGCACAAAGGTCCGAATCAACACAATCCACTGAGGAACGTCCCGAATCCGCATAAAGCGCCGATACTGCAAGGTGCGAATGCGGTGCCCGTTCCACCAGCAGAACCAACGCCACGGAGCTCAAGGCCGAGTTTATACTTTAACTCAGGACGAGGCATTTGCGTCCGATACTGTTGTAACAGGTATATTACTCTATAAAAATATACCTGCTCGAGTGCTATTCGATTCGAGTGCGACGCATAGTTTTATATCTGTTGATTATGCGAAAGAAAATAAAATAACCATGCAATCACTAGATATAAATATTAGCGTTAGCACTCCGTCTGGAGTCGATATGCCTACGAATTTTATTTGTAGGGATGGCCACATTTGCATCAGAGGAAGATATCTATCCTTGGATGCCATCATACTAGACATCAAGATTACGACATAATCCTGGACATGGATTGGTTGGGCGTTTGTCGTGCAACGATCGAGTACGCGGAGAAGAGAGTGGTGTTTCGTCTTCCTGGCGAGACAGAGTTCTCATATTCGTGCGGTACGGTCTCGAAAATGACAATGATGGTGTCGGTAATCTCGGCGAGGCGTATGCTGCGTTCCGGCTGCGCGGGATACTTGACATCAGTCCGAGACACACGGAAGGATAATACAAACACAATGCAGACTGATGTTGTTGCAGATTTTTTCGACGTTTTTCCTGACGAGATGCCCGGGATGCTGCCGGATCGAGAAATAGAATTCAGCATCGACACCTTTCCGGATACACGGCCGATATCCAAGACGCCTTACCGAATGGCTCCAGCAGAACTGAAGGAGCTGAAGGTGCAATTACAAGAGTTGCTAGACCGCAGATTTATTCGCCCTAGCGTCTCTCCGTAGGGAGCTCCCGTATTGTTCATAAAGAAGAAGGATGGGTCGATGCGGCTATGCATCGACTATCGTGAACTCAACAAGGCGATCGTACAGAACAAGTATCATTTGCCACGAATCGACGACTTGTTTGACCAACTGCAAGGCGTGTCAGTATTTTCAAAAATCGATCTTCGTTCAGGCTATCATCAATTGAAGATCAAGTCCGACGACGTATCGAAGTCTGCCTTCCGCACTCTATATGGTCATTACGAATTCCTAGTCATGTCGTTCGGTTTGACGAATGCCCCAGCCGCGTTCAGGGATCTGATGAACCGAGTCTTCCGACCTCAAATCGATAAATTTGTAGTCGTGTTCATCGACGATATCCTAGTCTACTCAAAGAATAGAGAAGAACATGCGGAACATTTGAAGACGGTACTGCAGATTCTGCGTGAAAATAAATTATACGCCAAGCAGAGTAAGTACGAGTGCTGGATGAGTAGCGTGACATTCCTCGAACATGTAATCTCTGCCAAAGGTGTCGTGGTGGACCCAAAGAAGATTGATGCGGTGGTGGATTGGAAACGACCTGCCTCGACTAGCGACATTCGAAGTTTCCTTGGCTTAACGGGCTACTACCGTAGGTTCGTGCAAAGCTTTTCAAAACTAGCGTCGCCTCTGACTCGCCTCACCCAGAAGGGAGTAGTATTTGAATGGAGCAACGACTGTGAATCCAGCTTTCAAGAGTTGAAGCAACGGCTCATCTCAACTCTAATCCTTGCACTTCCAGACGGTCCAGAAGGCTTTCAGATATTCAACGACGCGTCGGGAACTGGCCTCGGATGCGTACTCATGCATAGAGACAAAGTCATCTCCTACGCTTCACGGCAGTTGAAGCAGCACGAGAAAAAATATCCGACGCACGAGTAGAATTGGCGGTGATCGTCTTTGCGTTGAAGTTATGGTGGCACTACCTCTATGGTGTGGCATACAGAATCTACACAGATCATAAAAGCCTGAAATACTTATTTACGCAACGGGAACTCAAACTACGACAGCGACGTTGGCTCGAACTCATAAAAGATTACGAGCTAACGATCGAGTATACGCTGGACAAGGAAAACGTAGTGGCCGACGCACTTAGCAGAATATTATGGGAACACTGGCCATAAACAAGAAGATACAGCGAGACCTTGAAGCGATGGGTATCGAACTCGGAATTGAGTATCGACACCTGCACCTAGCTCAGCTGAAGTTAGGATCGAGCCTGCTTAGCAAGATAAAGACCGCACAAGAGGACGACTCATTCCTGAAGAAAATGCGCGAGCTGATTTCAACAGGAAGGACGACTGACTTTGCGGAAGACAGAGACGGGACGATGCGATTAAAGGGAAGGCTTTGCATTCCTGAAACTGCCGTACTCAGAAAAGAAATTCTGACAGAGGCGTATTATGCGAAGTACTCGTTACATCCTGGAAGCACCAAGATGTACAAGGACTTGCGCACAAACTTTTGGTGGCACGGCATAAAGAAAGACGTGGCTACGTTCGTATCGTAATGCATGGCGTGTCAGCAGGTGAAGGCGGAACACCAAAGGCTAGGCAGAGAGCTGCAGAACATCGCCATTCCCGAATGAAAGTGGGACAACATCTCGATGGATTTTATTGTGGGATTTCCGAAGACGCCACGGGAGAATGATACGATTTGGGTCATTGTTAATAGATTGACCAAGTCGGCTCCCTTCATCGCAATTAAAGTAGGATGGAGCGTCGATCGATTAGTACAAATCTACGTCGATGAGATTGTTCGACTGCACGGGGTACCGGCCTCAATAATTTCGGACAGAGACGGGCGATTCCTATCGCGTTTCTGGACGAGCCTCCAAGCGGCGATGGAGACCAAACTGAACTTTAGTTCGACGTACCATCCCCAAACAGACGGTCAGACGGAGAGGGTAAATCAAATCCTAGAAGACATGCTGCGTCTGTGTGCGATCGACCTAAAGACTAGTCGGGATACGCATGCCGCTTGCGGAGTTTGCGTATAACAACAGTTATCAGTCGAGCATTCAGATGGCTCCATACGAAGTGCTCTACGGGAGGAAGTGTCGTTCGTCGATATGCTGGGATGAAGTCGGAGAGCGACAAGTGCTTGGACTGGAACTGGTGGAGCAGGGCGTCGAAAAAGTCCGCTTGATTCGAGATAGACTCCGTATCGCGCAAAGTCGACAAAAGAGCTACGCAGATCTTCGTCGACGACCGCTAGAGTTCTTGGTCGGGGACCATGTGTTTCTGAAAGTAACGTCCATGCGCGGTGTGATACGGTTCGGAATTAAAGGCAAGTTGAGCCCGAGATTTGTAGGCCCCTTCGAGATCATTGAGCGAGTTGCGACGGTTGCTTATCGGATCGCACTACCTCCTGCCTTAGCTGATGTGCACGATATTTTCCACGTTTCACAACTTTGAAAATACGTGCACGATCCAAGTCATGTGGTTAGCTTCGATCAGTTGGAGCTACGTACTGACTTGTCTTACTCGGAGGAGCCTATTCAAATTTGGACCGCAAGGAGAAGGTGCTACGAAATCGGTCGATGTCCTTGGTCCGTGTGCTTTGGCGGAACCATACAGTCGAGGAGTCGACGTGGGAGATGGAGGCGGAGATGAAAGAGGAGTACCCTGCGTTGTTCGTCTAAATTAAGGTCATACCCTTGTTCTTAAGTTTCGGGATGAAACTTTTTCTTAGTGGTATATTATGTAGCGCCCCGCTTTCGATAGGCGATGGAACTTCATAATATGCTTGCACCGAGTCAGATTGGCCGGAAACTTAGATGGCTATCTGACTCGATCGCTAAGCCTGGTAAACGATAACGCCTTGCGGCATCGATTCAAATCGATTTGGACGAAAGTTACGAGAATCGATCCAACTAATGGAACGACTTCTGTTGGAATAAGTCCTAGATGCAGCGGGCTGCGTCTCGGCGAGTGAGCTCTCTATAAGAGTCCCTTCGACGGGACCGGACCGCTGTATGGTTTTCTTGGAGCTTTGCCGCTGGGCTTGATTGAAGTGCTTTTGCGTCGTTTTCATAGAAGCAATTACAAATTTCGATGCAAGGGAAAAAGAAGGAAATCTAACAAAGTGTTGGTGCCATTGCAGGAGCTCGCGTAACTAAGGATTGACGTTGCGTAGCGCTTCGACGACCTGCACGAAGCAAAGTAATCGGTGGGTGATTCGGCCCCTTCTTTTCTACTCTGTCCCGCAAACTTATTCCTTGTCTCGAATTCATTCAAATCGAACGATGCCAAGTTAATTGCATGCTAATCCGCTAAGTCCAAGAACTCGGGAAAAACGTATCGATTTAGAGTAATTCACTCTGAAAATACAAGTTTATCACATAAACTAGAAAGTTTAAGGTTCTAGCAAAAAGATAGACTATTTTACGTGCTGCAAAATATTATGAAACGTCGATCGTGGGTTATGATGCCTCGGACAATTTGGTGCCTACGAGACGCTAAATCGGGAGTACGACTTGGGAAAAAATGAATCGTTACATAAGTTGGGGAAAATGATAATGTCGTTCAATACTGTCCGCGCTATACAAAACTGTTGCATATGTTAAACTGTTTACGCATTGGCATAGTCATGGACAGCTTATGCACAAGTTGATATTTTTTTCTCGAATTGATATCCGGGACATCGGAATCGAATCGACCTAGGGGAAATGAATAATCGTGCTTCGGTACTGATGCATTGCGGGACCGTCAGTCAGGCTTGCAACCTAGACTGAGCGGGCCGAAATGCCGTTGAGATAGTCCCACGTGATGTGTAACATCAATGACCGCATATAAGATAGTAGCATGCTCACCTATTGTCTTATGCATGTGTAAATATTATCTCTGTTTTCATGCAGGGACGAGCACGACCGTGGTAAGAAATATGATAAACTGATATATTTTACTGTATGCTTTATTACGCAAAGATGGTTATCGAATATGAACTGAATTCATTTAGTTCTAATAGAAAGACAACTCTAAAGCATGCCTACCCTAACAATCAGAGTCGGTTTAGACAAGTGGGTTCGTCTCGTCCACTTAGCAAGTGTGCTAATCCCATTTCCCCAATTTTCCCAGGTGCGACGGACGCGTCCAACTAAACTGGAGCTGAAGTACGGAGAGGCGTTTTGAAGCTCTTCCTATGCTGAAGTATTTTGAAGCCAATTCAAGTCGACGGCTTATGTATAAAGGGACGAATGTATGGGACGACAAGCGTTAGTTCAGGCAACTTGTCGAATGTATTTTCTTTCTGTTTTCAATCAATGTAGCCGCAACGGCATCCAATGTAATTACGACTTGCACTTCGTTGCAAGCTATGAATGAAAAGTATTTCTATCTTCCTATACTGCGTCTTAAATTTTGATGTGATTTGTGAAGTTTCAACTTGGCGTATTAATATGTAAAGCAACGTAACGTTCTTGCCTTGTACGAGTGTAATTCCAGACTCGTACGGCATCACGCCTTAGCGAGGACGATCGAATCGGCAAAGTAACACCGGGGACGAACGGTTTGTCGACTCGGGACGTGACATGGCCTGTGCGATGCGGGACATCCACAACGTCGTTGGACCGACGAAAAATGGCCACGATCTGAGTTGGCGTGGGACAGAATGGGACGTCCCGTGCATTAAAACTCAACGGCTAGGGGCGCCGCGCGGACGGTCAAGAACCGGCACCATTCTACCATGGGTATAAACGACGGCCGACCACGCGGCCTCTCGTGCGGCGCCCAATGGGCATTGGGAAAGATGTCGTAAGGACGTCGTACGCATATAACGAGTGACTGGGTGGCATCAGTTCTCGTAGGTGTCGTAAAGACGTCGGGGGCGCCTTCGGCGTCGTGGGCGAAGCGAGGCGTTGAGTTGCCGGCGTCGAAAGACGTCGGCCGTCCCGTGATGCTCGGGAGCGCGCGGAGTGCGCGAGGCAAACGTGTGGGACGATGATGAAAAAGTCAGTACGGACAAGATCCACACGAAGAGTCCGTAGCGACATGACGACCGGCTAAAACTCGTGTGCGGAAAGATTCTGCACGTGCAGGTTTAATAAGTCCGTAGCGACATGACGACCGGCTAAAATCGTGTGCGGACAAGATCCGCACGAAAAGTCCGTAGCGACACGATTTAACTGAGCCCGCACGTGCTGGTTTAATATATATATATATATATATATATATATTATCTTTTGAATAATGAGGATATAAGTGGCCGGCGTTACCAGAAATATTTATCTGTTCATGAAATTATGTTAGTTAATCTCCCAAGTTGTCGCAATCAAGCTTGTCCACACTACTATTTGGGAGCTAATTTGATCTCTCAAAATAAAGATTTCATCCACAGTTTCTGTCAACCTTCGCGAACTTGGACACTTGAATCATGCCAACTACAAGCAGATGAAATAGTTACACTTTTACAGTTCTCGATTAGCTGAATCGTCGACAATTATTGAATTGGATTTTACAAGCAATAGAGATGCCGCCATCTAATGGTCCTCCGCACTCGAATCTGCACCGACAGAGAGAGATTGAATCGACTTAACAACAACAATTTATGTAGAACTTATTGAACGATAAAGGCTACTCAACAGCACCAATTATTTAGAACTTAATGAATCATAAAGGCTGGGATCCAGAAACTTTCAGACAAATTTTATTAAGATAACATGTTGGGTAAAAGATTGGATAAAGTATCCGATATAATAGGATTAAGTATCCGACATAAACGGAAATATATACAAATAACTTCTATGAGGTCATGAGAATAGTAAGGCTATCTCTAATGGATATTTATAAAATTGAGTTTATTTCCTACTTGACATTTGTACTATAAATTTTTATTCATCCTAGCTAGTTGGCAGAGTTTTTACATTAAAATTATAAGAAATAGAATACTCTACAATGCTTCTCAATTTTTATTCTACATGACGCTGCATAATATTAAAATGAAGAATATTAAATAAATTTTTTTATGATTTAGTTTAGCCTAATATTAAGATAAAAAATTTCATAATTCTTTATATGTAAAAGTTTTCATAGAAATTCTTTATCCTACATGAGCGCCACCTAAGATAAAAATTGGAATAAAAATTATTATTGGAAGATTTTTTTCTCTAAATTTTTTTTTCTAATATAGAAATAGCGGAGAGAAATACTAACTGTTCCTTTAGAACATATATTTTTTTTATAGCTTTTCTATGCCTACAACTAATTTCTTACAATTTTTTACAACCGTTACTTATCGGACTTCGATTGGAGGAGGGGTCCAGAGCAGAAAAGTGGTGGAGTTGATGGAATCCATGTAGCAGGAAAATGGTGAGAGGAAAGGTGGGATATGGTGGTATCAATGTGTAAAAGGTAGAAAAAAGATGTTGTAAAAATGTTATAAGTATTTGGTTGTAGACTTAACATTTTTCTATTTTTTATATTGAAATATATGTTGACAATTAAAAGAGACATCTCATAGACAACTAGTCAGCCGAATTCGTACACTGTCAGGTTCATGCAAGCTCTTAAATGATAGAATGGTCAATTGAATCCCAATAGGCCTATCCAAATTAAATGAGTCAAACTTTCAAAAATGACTAATTCTGTCATGCACGCAAAGTTCGACAAGTCTATAGGGGTGAGCGTCGGTATAATCGATCGGTTAGAATCGATTTTTTCGATTTCGATTAAATCGGTATTCGGTCGGTTTTTGTTCAGTATCGATATTTTACCAATTAATATTTGATCAATTAACACACTTAATATTGTAAAACCTTTTAACCTATAATATTTTTTTTTTTACTTTTTTGGAAACATTAATTTTAAAGCTAAGCCTCTACCAACCAATGATTAATCAAAATTATTATGACAATATGTAACAAGTCACAAACACCTAAAAATGAGCTTAAAATATCAAACGCGGTCATTAAGTTTAATCTTTAGTATAAGTTTAAGTAACCAAAATTTACTTCAAAATTCTATGAGAACACAAAAACATAAGCTCAAAAGATCAAAAATTCAATTCTTAGCATTCTTAACATAAATTCTAAGTCCACTAAAATCTATTTCAAGTTCTAGAAAACCAACCAAAACAAAGATAAAATAAAAATGAATAGTGTAAAATTAATCATGAACAACATTAAAAAAATATATGTGTGTGTGTGTGAATCGGTTCGGTTCGATATTTTCGGTATGGTATTACACTTAAACCGTTACCATTATCATTATATCGTAATTTAGTCGGTTCGACAATTCGATATCGATACATAATTTTGATTCGATTTTTCGAAATATTTTTAATCGATATTCGGTCGATTTTTCGATATTGAACGGTATTTGCTCACCCCTACTACACATATAGCATCGTCATATAGGCGAGCTTATAGCCAGACTTGCTAGCTCCACCGTACAAGCGAGCTCATGAGCCAAAGTAGCTAGAAACTTCGTATAGGTCAGTTTTGCCACACAGGCTTAGACTCGATATGGACTGTCTAGTGTCGCCATACACTAACTCTGTCATACAGATGGCAGATTCGGATATCCCATGAGCAAAATTTAAGGATTAAAAATTCCACGATTGTATTATTAAATACTCCCATATTTTTATTCTGGTTACCCCATTTTTACTTTTAGTAGGTTTGATCAGCTTTACATTTATTTTTCAAAAATTAAACTACCAATTTATCCCTTGAAAAAAAAAATTAAACTATATAAACAAATATTTTTTAGCTTTTGATTCCAAAATTATAGTACTGCTGGCGGGATAAGCTTAAATACCGGTAGGAATATTAATATTTTTCAACAACAATAATTTAAGTTTCATTTCAAATCCAACACCAAGATCATAAACACATTCAATATATAAAAATTTAAAAAATTATTTTGTATAACCATCCATTACCCCCCCCCCCCCCCCCCCCCCCCCCCCCCCCCCCCCCCCCCAAATTGTTAATAGTTGCACTTAATATTGGCCCCATATGACGTGCAAAAGTACAAATATACCCTTTAATTAATTCAAATTCAATAAATGCATACAACCATACATTGATACAGGAGGGAAGTGTGTGAGACTGTGAGTGATGGTTGAAAAGTTTGTGGTTTTGAAAAATGTTCATCTTATTGCTCAAGCTCGAACCTTTTTCAACCCCCACCCCCACCCCACCCGACCCCCATTCCCGCACAAATTTCCGCCACTATAGCAATGGGTTGAAAAATGTTCATCTCATTTCCCAAAAAAATTCCAAAACATTCATATCAGGTTGGTTGATCCGAGCTTAAGCAATGAGATGAATATTCAAATCAAATTTTCAGTTTTATTTCAGACACAACTATGTAGAATGTAGCTGCTGGTCACCATCACATTTATTTCAGAAGTAGTTGTAAAATCTCATACACATATTACAACTAAAAGTTTATTTTTGTTCACTCACCAAAATTAGATGGAACGTTCACCCACTACTATAAATATAACACGTGTCACAAAACTATTTTGGTGGGTGAACAAAACCACTTACAAAATAGTTTTTGTAGAATGAAAATGTCACGTGTCATTTGTTCAACGGGGTTAAACAACTCACATAGTTTTGATGGATGAACAAAAATAAACTCTTACAACTAGACTTTCATGTTCAGTTTCTTCTACATACACAAATGTGCGAACGGATTAACAAGTAACTTATTAATTGAATAGCTTTAGTTTCAGCATAAACTGAGTCCATTTTCCTAAAAAGCTAATGTTTTGATTCCAAATACAAAATAGCAGAAAGTGAGTCCCTATTTCTACCTCAACTCCCACACACACTTTCCTCCGGTATTAATATATGGCTTTATGCAGCTGTTGAATTTGAATTAATTGAATGGTACATTTGTATTTTTTTACGTTATGTGAGGCCAACATTAGGTGCTACTAATAAAAATGGGAGAAAAAGAGTAAGAACTAAAACTTAAAGAAATAATTCTAAATGCAACAAACTAATAAAAAAGTGTGGGTTATACAAAATAGCTCAAAGGTAAAATTTTATCTTCATTCTATCTTTCATTTGAGTTTCTTCTGGATTTATGGTAATAATCCTCTTTGTTCGTTCGTTTTTCTTGGATCATTCTCCTTTTTTTTTTTTTCTAAATTTTAGTTTAATATAATAATAAATTTATTTAATTATTTAAAGGAATTATGGAATATAGAAAGTAAAGAAAAAGAAAGTAAACTGAAAAAAAAAAGTAAATTAAACAAAGTCAACAAAATATGAAAATTAAAAAAATAGGGGTACATTTAACAACACACATTCATCCCACTCATATCCCTAACTTAATGAGATAATAATGAATCCCATTAATGAGATCATTAATTCTCGATTTAATGGAATTTTAAAGGATAATATTTCTAATTTGGATTCGACAACAAGTCCATTTTTGTGCACTAATCAAAACTAGGATATTTGTTCACCCTTCAATAAAAGGTTGACACGTGTCAAATTGATTCAACATAAACCACATTGGAAGTGGTTTGATAAACATTCAAAGTAGTTTGACTAAAAGATTTGGCACGTGTCAATCTTTTATGAGAGAGTGAATAAATACCCTAGCTAGTTTTGATGGGTGAACAAAAATGGACCCTTCCATAGCTTGTTCATTAGCCTACTAGCCTCGCCAACAAGGCTTACATTCATTGGGTGAAGCTATTACGACATTTAGAGCATCTCCAACCCTATTGTGATTTAGCAAAAATGGTTGCCACATAGAAATGACAAGTTTTCATTTTAAAAATCATTCTCCAATGCAAATGTAGAATAAATCATGAAGTTGACATTACAATGATATGACAAGGACAATGTGAAATTGGTAGTCTAAATATAGACAATGCACTTCATAATGACTTTCTCCACATCATCAATTATGAATAGAAATATTTATAAAAAAAATGAAGAAGTGGAGGAATTGTCTTGCAAGTTGGAAATAATACTTTTTATTGTATTATCAATACTTTTGCATTGGAGAACACTTTTTTTATCTCATTATCTTGTGTGAATATTATCTTGCCACATAAAAAATACATTGTCTTGTGTCTTATGTCATGTAGGAATTATAACACAAAACAAGATAATAGGGTTGGAAATGCTCTTAATCCCAGTAGCGAAACTATAGGGACATTTACACTCGCTTTTTTTTTTGAAATCACACGCACACACACAATTGGGGGGCTCGAACCTTGCCGGCCCCTCCGGATGTCCGCTCTAATACCACTAGGCTAGAGAGCTCGGACCATTTACACTCGCTTAGTAGTGCTATAAAATATAAATAACTCCAGATGGGCTGCTCGAAAGCATAATACGGAGATTAATTCCCTGTCCCTCATGGACGGTTATTAGCCTTTTGGTTTCCTGTTAGCTCCAAGAGCTTCTCGATTCCTATAATCTGTGCGACTTTTCCAGAGGAGATCGGTCCAGGGCTCCAGAGCATCCCTGATTGCTCCTCAGCATGGAGCAGAGGCAACACCTAAAGGTCAGTCCCAAGTGTTCTCGACTGGTTGGAGAGTCCGTGCATGAGTTTTTCTCAATGGTTATTAGTCTTTTGGCGTTTTCGGAGAGATTGGTCACAAGCGTCCTCGATCCTCCCAAGACTTATTAGCCAAATTAGGGCTTCTATGCCGCAGGTTACACAGGCCTCGTTTGGTTCGCGGAATATCCGGATTGGAAAAGAAAAATAATTACTTTCCTATGTTTGGATGCCAAAGGAATTGAGGAGGAAAGGAAAGTAATTCCCAATAGAAGTAAAATTAGGAGAAAAAGTGATTCCATCCACGCAAGGAATCACTTTTCCACATTGAAGTAATCACTTTTCTTTCCAAATTTCTTGACATTTCTAAACATCGGAAAAGAAAATCAATAGAAAATAAAATTTTCCAAAGGAAAAGAAATGAGAAGGAATTAATTTCCTTTCCCTTCCATTCCGCGAACCAAACGAGGCCAAAGTACTAAACCAAAGTCTATGCTAAGTCCAGGACCGGTCCTGAGATTTAGTAGGCCCAGGACGGGAAAAAAAATTGTGCCACTTTTTTCAAAAAAATTAATTTTTTTTTTCGTAAATAAATTTTATTAATAACAATGGAACTCCAAAAAGGTACATGAAAATATATTTTAAAAAAACAGGTCCGATCATGACATAGTCGCATAATTAATACAACGATAAAAAAGTTAAAAGTTTCTTCACATTTTGCAATAGTCGCATAATTAATACAACGATAAAAAGTTAAAAGTTTCTTCACATTTTGCAGTAGATCTTCTAGTAGATATTCCTCGAACTCAAGCCTCCTCCAATGACCTACACAACAAAACAAACAAATCAATAATATTCTCATCTAAAATGATTTCTTCTTGCATTTTTTGAGGCAAAATCATTAATTGTTTGATCAACCACGATATTTCTCAAGATATCTTTTTCAATACTTAAAATTGCTAATCCATTTAATCTCTCTTGGGTCATGGTAGTCCGCAGATAAGATTTTATCAATTTTAACTTTGAAAAACTTCTTTCTGCGGATGCCACAGTAACAGGTATAGTCAATAAAATTCTATAGGCGACAAGAACATTAGGAAACATTTCCATTTTTTTTTGCAAACTCCATAATTTTAATTGAATTCCATTGCTTATCTAATTCATATGCTTCACAGGGTAACATCTCTTGCAATATTTGTAACTCAGAAAGTAAGTACTTTGCATCAATGTCAGACACATTACCATGTTTCAAAGCTAATTCAAGGTTCAAACAAGAACTTCTCATTTCATCATCATCCAATGAAACTAGCTTAGATGCATCAAATAAAAAGCCAAAAATACATTCAAAACTTTTCATTTGTTCAAATCTGCTATTTAATTAATTGAGAAAGAGCCATATCAACTAAAACAAGAAAATAATCAGTTCTAAAGGCTTCTTGAGCAGATTGTTGTTCTCTTTCCGTATTTGGAATTTCATCAAAATGTTTCTTTCTATAAACTCTATGTTTAATTGGAAAAACGGGTTCAATTTCCATTAAAGATGCAATTTCTTTAGCGTCAATGATGGCAGAAGTGAACCCACTTTCTCTATATTTTTCAAACCATGAAATCAGCCCTTCCAAGTTTTTGACAGCAACATCAATTAGCATATTTTCAGATTGCAAGATTTTGCTAATTAAATTTATCTTGTACAAAATTTCATGCCAAATAACCAAACTTAGAATAAAATCAAAACTTGAAAACTCACCCGAAACTAACTTTTCAGCTTCCCAACTTACTTTGGAATCATCAGCAACTTCTATTAATTTTTTTTAAAGCTAGTTTTATTTGAGGAGCTTGAGTTTTTATTGCTTTAACACTTTCAATGTGACTTTTCCAACGTGTGGCAGACAATGATTTCAAAGTTAAGTGATCAACATATTCAAGGAGCAGATTTCATCTCTTTGTTGAATTAGAAAACACATTATAAATGGTTTGACAAGCTCCAAAAAATAATTTTTATTTTAAACAAGAATTGGCCATATCACAAAGTACTAAATTCAAACAATGACAGCCACATGGCATATAAAAAGCTCTAGGATTTATGTCCAACAACCTTTTCTTAACACCTTGGTGTTTTCCTTTCATGTTAGACCCATTATCATAACCTTGCCCTCTCACATTATCAATATCAGGATCAAGAGAGTATAGAGCAGATTGTAATTCATTAAAAAGTTCTAATCCAGAAGTATCTTGCACATTTAGATATTCTAAGAAATATTCTTCTATTTTTATTGGAATATTGTTCACATCTACACATCTTAAAATCAAAGTCATTTGTTCTTGGTGACTTGCATCATGAGTGCAATCAAGAATCACAGAAAAATACCTTTCTTCTTTTATCTTTTGAATGATTACACTCTTAACACTTAATGCCAATGTAGCTATTAGCTCATTTTGAATTTTATGACTAAGATAGTGATAATGGACACTTTTATCTTGAATGTGTCGAAAATGTTGCATCATTATCGGATCAAACTCTGCTATTGTTTCAAGAAAACCTAAGAAGTTTCCATTACATACGTCACATATTTTTTCATTTGTTCCACGAAAGGACAAATTATTCATAGCAAGTCTTTTCACAACAGCAATTAACCTTACCATTACTTGTTTCCAATGATCAGTATCTTTTTTTATTTGTTCTTGTAATTCCCTATCAATCGTTTGATTTGTATTCAATCTAATTCGTAGTTCAGCCAAAGCTTTAAAGTTAATGAGATGCTCACGACTGTTTTCATGTTCTTTAAGTTTGTCACCTAGATGTTTCCAATCACAAACACCTTCATCTGCTAAATGACTTCTAGTGTGAATTCTCCTTACCACTTTACAACAGAAACAAAATACTCTATTAAGCTCTTTTGAATAAACCAACCATTTTCTATCATAAACTTCTCCATTTGCTAGTTTTCGACTGTAATAATCAAAGGAAGATGATCTTTTTTATTATCTTTAGGATAACTATAATTGACTTCTCTAACAGGTCCTTTTTCTACCAATAAATCTCTCAATTTTGCATCTAAACTATCCCACACCCTTGGATCAAAAATGTTCAATGACATTGTAGCATCATTATTTTCAGTTTGCACATTCTCGGAAACATTGTTAGGTTCTTCACTATATATCTGCCCAGTTTCATTCCCACTTGGATTTGGAACATCTAAGTTTACCTCACTCTCATTTTGTACAAATTCATCAATATGAATTTGTTGTCCAGATTCATTAACCAATTCTTCAACAAGATTTTTAGAAGAACCATTTATTTTTTTCATATATTTATCTAGAGAATTTCTTTGGCTTTTAGTAACCTCTTCTATCATTTGTTTCATTTTTCTTTTCTGACTTCCAGAGGCTTGTTTTCTAGGAAACATAATTGCAGTATAAACTTTAGCAATGAAAGATAAAACCTGGAATGTCAGGTCAGCTTTGCACTTTAGCAATCAACCCTGGAAAGTGAGCCTAGCAATCAACCTGAAATTTTTACTAAGCCAATAAATTTTAAAAAAAGTTAAAACAAAATTTGTTATAAATCTTCACAAATCAAAATCTAAATTGCATAACTAAATACCAGATATTTTAATTTTTCTAAAAATCTAAAATTTTGCTATCCATATGATTATTAAAAAAATCCTATAAGATACACCAATGTGACTAAATTTTCCACACTTCCACTTGAGATTAGGGAGGTGTATGTGGAATCGTGGATATATTTCCTCGTTATTTTCTCACAGGTTCCCAATGAAACCAATCAAACCAGCAATGATAGACAAGCTAACAAAATCTTTTGAAGCTACCAATGAAACCAATCAAACCAGCAATGATAGACAAGCTAACAAAATCTTTTGAAGCTAGAAAATTGTAACTTCCCAAAAAAAACTCAAGAGAACCTATAAATTGCAATGTTGACTTGAGAAAATATATTTTAACAGCTTCAATATGTTCAGAAATTTGCATCTATTTCTTTATTTTACTACTCAGGTGAAAGGTTATCTCAGTCTCCAGGAGGATAAGGAGGTTTCCGAGCCCCCCAATTCCATTAGATCCAAACAGTAAGGAATTCGGGCTTTGACTACTTTTAGAAAAATATTTTATCTGATGCCAACAACTACAAGTTTTCAGAAAAACAATATGTATGTATAGTTCGATTATATGTCAGTATTCATACATTGTATATAATTACATTTGTTGCTATTTAAAAAATAGGATTAATTATACTTTGGATTCTAGAAGCATTCTAAAATTAGCTTTTAAGTAATGAAAATGTTCCATGCCATTTAATTTGAAGATTAGATGCTGATCATTGATCAAGTAAATATTCACATATCATTTGTTGGGAATCCAATCTCTATTATGATTTATGAACCCAATCTCTATGGCATTTCATCAAACACATGAAGTACGAAAATTTCAGAATGAAGACATAGGAACAATTTTGCATTGCTCGACAAAAGGGTACTGAGAGGGCCTTTACTGGTCACATATGGCTGCAGTTAATTCTTTTCTTTGACTGACTAAAAATATCTATTGCAATTGAGGAAATTTCCTTAGTATCTATGTTACATTTTTTGTTCTGTATGGGTATCGGGAAATATGTATCTATGTCACATTTTTTTGTTCTGTAAGGGTATCAGGCAAAACTCCTGGAACTTACCATTGCATCTGTTGTGACACTCCCTTATTTGAGTAAGTTTTTTGTTACAATGGCAATTGGTACTTTAACCATATGCATCATGCGATTTTTTAGCTTCTGGAATATACTTCAATCTTTTTGATGAAATACCTTATATTATCAGTGCCATGTTTTGACTGGATCTAAATAATTTCAGGTCTATGAGCCGATTGGCGATAATGTGAAATTTAAGCTAGAGCCTACAGATGAAAGATACTGTATAAATATGCAGAAAACTTCAGAATGAAGTACGAAAATTTCAGAATGAAGTAGATAAAGAAATTAAGAAAGAACCTCAAGTATGAAGTTTTCCAACCCCAACGATCTTCGGTTCAGCCCAGCGCCTCCTCTCCTCGGATTTCCTTTGTGTTGATTCTTGAATATGAAAACATAAGAAGAGAAGATAGATCATAGAAGATGACTCTCTCAGGAACTAATATCTTAGTATATATATATGATAACATGAGAAGAAAACTTGGAAAATGAAATGCCATTTCTCTCTAGAAATCCCCTCGGACCCCTCCCCGTCGATTCTTCTTCCCCCTGCGGCTGCTGCTTCAGCGCATTGATTTAGAAACCTAACGTTTGGTTTTGGAAAAGAAGTCTGTATTTAATGCTCTGGAAGCTGGATATTAATAGCAGCAAACAACAAAATTTGGGCTGGGCTGTGAGCCTGTGGTCTAATACAAAGAAAAAACATGTAAATATTGTCACGCCCCGACCCGGGAAATCGCTCGTCCTCGCTAGATTTTACCCGAATCATCGTCCTCGCTGGGGCGTGATGCCGCACGAGCCTGGAGTTGCGCTCGTGCAAGGCAAGATAACAGTTCACATAGAGTTTATCTCAAATTGATAACATAAAGCAGCGGAAGGAAACAAAGTATAACACAAGAATCTCTTTTATTCATATTGAACTGAAGGTTACAAAGGCTCTGAATAGCCCAACATAAAATGCTAATTGGCTACAACGCTCATGATCTCTCTAGCTCACAAAGGATTACATTGTTCCATACATTATGCCCCTTTATAGCCACCAAGTAGTCTTCGGCCGAACATCTCCATGTCGCAAGTCCGAACGCATATGCGGTGCTTCTCTTGAACGGCAAGGACACCCTGCCTCGGCACGTCCAAGCCAAGCTCCGCCCCGAGCCGATCATAACCTGAGCCTGCACATAAACTAGTAGGGGATTAGTACTTTCGTCCTCGCTTCGCACTGATCGAGACCCGCTCGCACCCAAACCAAACACTAATTCATTTAGTGGAACATGCATCTTAATTTGGTGATCTTTCTATTTAGCCTTAGGATCAGTTTCATGGCATCGTTTACGCATTGCAACTTATATCATAATGTGTCCCATATCGTGTTCCTGTAGCAGATACAGTTAGGCATAATAGGAACATAAATATAGTGCTCGTGCTTATCTCGGTCCCATATTCCTTAGCCTGCAGTGGTTAGAACTTAACATAGCAAACATACGATTCGTACAACCGACCAATTCATAAACGTAAACTTATGCATAATGGGTGGCAGGCCCTGCGCCTGCACCCAGCTCTCATCTCAGTCCACCGGCCCTAACTATATAAAGGTCACGGTGTTTCGCACCGTAATGGACTTGGCATCTCTTATGTGTAAGCCTACAATCGCTTCGATACGGGTTGCTAGTCCAGTATCCGAAGGATCCCAAACTTACGGATATCATAGCTTATCACAGCACTGGACGGTCGCAATCCGTCCGAATGTTGTGCACCATAAATACCACACATAATTCCCTCCTAGGCCGAACGGTCCCGGCGCCCCGGCGTAACCGTTCGAGGAAAGTCGCACCCGTGCACGGGCAATCCGAGTCCATTGACCATGCAATACGTGCCATAGCATACAAGTCATACGTTCCAATCCATCTCGTGTTCCATAACATAATCCACCATTCATATGGGGAGCTCTGTCGGCGTTATGCCCCAACACATCCATATTGATGCACGACGCCCAACGGCTTAGTCGTCTCGTACTCATAATCACGCGTCCCGTTCATAATGTTATTCGCATAGCCTACTTCCGTATTTACTTAGTCTTTTCGTAGCTTAAGTGCACAAGGGCACGCTCAGCATTATAATCAATGTTCTACGCCTAGAGTTTAATGTTCTCGGAGCCGTGCACCTGATGCACATCTCGATGTTGTCTTTCAATGTTCTACCATCCTGTCCTATCGCGACTCGTGCACTTGATGCACGTCGCTTCAATTGTTCGATTGTTCAATGTTCTATCTTAGTGTTCGACACATACTCAAACCTTTCGTCGCCGAGCCACGCTCGCTAACTCGATAACATCTTACGTATACCATAACATATTTTATTTAGACGTGAAGGAATAGGGAGAGAGAGAGTCAAGAACCCGCCCACCTTAAGCCGATACGCCTTGCCACCTCGCCGATTGAAGTGTCTCGCTTCCATAACTCGATCGCATAGCTAACTCGCAGACTTAGCCATTCCTTTGAAATACTCGGTTGATTTGACCTATCGCGCCCATGCCACAATCCGTTGCAAGGCCACGATTTGGTTTTGCGGACACTTCATTGCATAAGGCAAAATGCCGACCTCTTATCGTCCAGCGTAAAAGCATATCCTTTGGCCAACGCAACACTTGCATCGATTCGCATCGATACTTTATCGGGTCAACGCAACTCTTCGAGTCAACGACTCATCGTAATGCACCGATGCGGAGCGGGGCATTACAAATATGGTGCCCCCTTTCTTTGGGGCCCTGGGCTGTGGCCCAGGTGGCCCTGCGCCCGGGCCGGGCCTGGCTAAGTCCTATTCCACGAAGTGCTACGTCAGAAGGTCTAATTAGGGGTGTAAACGGACCGGACGGACACGGACAGTCCACTGTCCGTGTTTGGTCCGTTAATGAAAATGAGTTCGGACGGACGGACACGGATAGTTCATTGTTCAAGTTCGGGCCGGACGAACACGGACAACCACTGTTTGTTAATTCAATCGGACGGTCTGCGGACAAATTAAATATATTATCAAAAGTTATTATTTTATCAAGATACCTTAATAGTTGGTTCAAAAAATCTAGTTGAAAGAAAATACAATTGAATGTTATAGAATACAACAAACAATAGTAAAAGGATAACAAAAATCGAGACGGGACAACAAAAACTTGATGCAAAACCAAAATATTTTGACATAATTGATACAAAACCAAAAGGAGTCTCCACTATCGGACTGTCCGCGGACGAATTCGGACCGGACATGGATATGACGGTGTCCGGGTCTGATTTTTAATCGGACAAAAAAAAATGTCCAAGTTTTGTTCGTTAATGAATCAGACGTTCCGCGGTCGAACCATTTATCGAGCCGGGCAAGTACGGACAACGGACTACTTTGTCCATTTTATACCCCTAGGTCTAATACCACGCCGGAGGACATCAAGGAAGGAGGAGGCTCCGGTCTTGTCATCGGATTGTCAACTGAACAGAGTGGAACACACGCTAACTAGATTTCTACCGCCACAATTTTTTGATTATTATTTTATAATCTTAATTAATTAATATTTTATTATAATCCAATGACAAATTTAATTTTATTTTATTCAAAAAATGGATTTGGATTTCAACCTGACAAACCAAACAATAGATTTGGTAAATAAAATTTAGAAATCAAGAATTGGATTGGAATTGAATTTTGGATTTCCAAATCCAAATCTAAATCCCATTTACCAAACAATTTCTTAGAGGATTTAATTGTAAACTCCTTCAGAACGTTCTCTTTAATTTCTATCTTTAGTACAAGTTCTCAACATTTCCATAGAAAACAGTATCATCATCGTCATCAAAATTCTAACATTTATTCGATTTATGTTACATACAAATTCTAAACATTTAGTCGATATATGTTACATATGAACACAAACGCTACCAACTTGCGAACATAAAAACACAAACCAACCATTAACTACAAATTTAGCTGTAGTAACATCAGAGCATCCCCTCCCACTTGTTAGCAATCTCGGCGAGAGCCTTAGAAGACTTGCCATCCTCGGCCAGGGCCTTGGCCCCTGCCGCCTGCAGCTCCTTCACCTTGTGCCGCACCGCCTTCCCTTCTTCCCCCTCCATCAGCTCCCTCACCGTCCTCGATATCGCGTCCTTACGCACCACACCGTCTGCCCCGGCCTTGGCCCTCAGCGCGATCTTCGTCCCCTCCACCAGCATCACCGCGTTCTGCTTCTGCTCCGCGTACAGCGGCCAGGCGATCATGGGCACCCCGTAGACCACGCTCTCCAGCGTCGAGTTCCACCCGCAGTGCGTCAGGAACCCTCCGGTCGACTCGTGCTTCAGTATCTCGATCTGCGGCGCCCACGAGGACACCACTAGGCCCACGTCCCTGGTCCTCTCCGTGAACCCTTCCGGCAGGAACTCGAAGGAGTCGGTCGCGCTCTGCGCGTTGAAGAAGTTGGCGTCGGCTTTCTGGTCGCTGGGGCTTCTCACGACCCATATGAACCTCTGGCCGCTGCACTCCAGTCCTAGCGCCAGCTCTCTCGTCTGCTCGGTGCTAAGAGTGCCGCCGCTGCCGAAGGAGACGAATAGCACAGAAGAACGCGGCTGTTTGTCGAGCCACGACAAGCATCCTGATGCGTCAGTAGAAGACGCACCGCCGGTATGGATAAGCGGACCCACCGTGTACACCGGCGGCCGACCAGCCTGTACCTATTAGAATATTAATATACAAAATTAATTATTTTAGATTTCTCCGATAAATGTTTAATAAAAGTTATACTAGAGAATTAAAAGTTTTAAATAGGGAGAACATTCACCTACCTTGACAAACCTTAAAGTGGAAAGGTTGAACATTCTATCTTAATTTATTTTGGAGGAAGAACAAAAATGGAGACTTTAGATTTGTTCGTAGGGTAGGTGGAGTGGCAGTCATTCGTGACCACCAATCGGATTTTTAGACTTGGAAAACTGTATGCGATTAAATATGAAAAATGGTACGTTTGATTGCAATTGGAAAATATGTGGAAAAAAAATTAATTCAGTGAAATTATTTTTCTAGAAAAACAATTTCATGAAATTTTTTTCCGTGAAATTTTTTTTCTAGAAAAACAGTTCCATGAAATTTTAAAAAAATTTTATAAAAAATTTAATTTGGATGTTTGATTGTCATTATTTTCCAGAAAAAATAGTTATTTTTTATGAAAAATTATATTTTCCTATGAGTTGGACATGTTTCATTTTTCACCATTTTAGATGAAAATATTAAAAATGATAGTTTTTTGGAAAAAATTCCATGGAAAATATAAGCTATCAAACACTACTATTGGTAAAAAATTTGTGATAAAAATATTTTTAATGTAAAAAAAAGCCCAAACAAACACAGCCTTAGTGTCAAACTCGAGCGTTTAAGACATAAAATCTTGACTGAGTGACAAAATGACTGAGCGACGAAAGATCAGTTGATCGTTTCAATTTATAAAAATGATGGAAAAGATGTGTGGACCGTTTCAATTTATAAAAATAATGATGAAAGTTGGAGACAATGAGTCAAAAAATATACAACGCAGCGTGCGCAAAATCTTGAAACATGGCAAAAAAAAAAAAAAAAAAACTTTATGTACCTCCAAAAATCGAGTAAAACTTTGATACAGAAAAGAGTCTTTATGTCCCTCCGCCACATGATCCTCTTGTATTGTCTCATGTTTTCTCCAGCCACCCGCTATTTGTTTGGGCCAATAAGAAAGTGACATGTGGTGGAGGGACATGAAGGGATGGAGTTTTTGGAGGTATACAGAGTATTACTCTAAAATAAAAGCTCTTACCTTCTTCAGAACCTCAGACGCCTCGGGCTCGATCTCGTCGAAAGTGTTGACGAGGATTCCTTCGGCCTCTCTGTACTTCCTTGCTAGATTGACCACCCATCTGTAAGCGTCGTCTTTCCGGTCCTGAATTGGGCTGATGAGTTCGCTCCCGGGGATCGGCACGCACCCGGGCAGCTTCAGCGGTTCGGGGAGGACCCTGAACTCGCAAGAAACCGCGGCATCGAGAGCCGGAAGGTGGAGAATTACGGACAGCGTCAGAAGGTTCGAAGGGAAGAACACGTACGCCGGTACGCCGACTTCTCTTGCCGCGACAAGGCTATCTCCGCCGAAGAGGTCGGCGACGAAAGCCACGACGTGACGTCCGTCCTTAAGGTCGCGGAGCAGCCGCGCGAGGGCAGGGACGGAGCGGGCGGCCGTGACGCATATGCGGGTCTCGATACAGGCGGTGGGGGAGAGGTCGGCGAGATCGACCGGAGGGAGGGAGAGGGATGCGACGGAAGGGGGGAGGGAGGCGAGGTAGGCGGTCTGGGCCTTGGAGGCGGACTCCGCGTAGGTGATGAAGGTGGCGGTGAAGCCGTGGCGGTGGACGAGGCGGGTGGCGAGCTCGGCGAGGGGGATCAGGTGGCCCATGCCGGGCGTAGGGAGGATGACTATGTGAGGTGTTTGATCCATAATTAAGAGTGGATAGTGGTGTAGGAAGGGCACTATGAAATTGTGGTGGGAGAAAATAAAGGGTGCCATGGAGGGGATATATACTGCTGCTGGGTTTCTTATTCTATTGAAAATGTATCGGGATTTCTTGTTTTTCGGTGCCTTTCATAATATTCGAATTTTTTTACACGATATATTATTAGGCCTCGTTTGGTTTACGAATTTAAGGAACCAAGAAAGAAAAGTTGTTCATTTTTTTTTATTTGGTTGTCACAAACTTGAAAATCAATTTTCTGAGAAAGAAAAAAATTGGTGGGAATATGGTTTCACTCAAGACCCATGGGATTGATTTTTTCTCATCTTTTCCCAACATTTATGACAAAAGTGACATGTGTCATTGCTTATTTTACCATTATTGTTATTTTTTACAATACTATTTTTATTTTAAAAGGTAAGGATATTATTGTAACATTGTTATATTTTGCTTTCCTTTTCTAGGTAGTTTCCTTGTTTACCAAACAACAGAAAGAAAATGTGACAGGAATCCTACTTTTCTATTTCCATAAAAAATACAAGAGAATTCATTTCTTTTCCGTGAACCAAACGAGGCCTTACTGTTTTCAATTTGCTCCCAAATTTTACACACACACATTTGTACCTTTTCCATCCGTCTAGCAATTGAGGTTGTATATCTTTTCGCTGGCCAGAAGAGCCAGCTAAGTTTGATGTAATGAGACTTTATTTGATCAAATTTAAGTTAGTAGTCAAATCATTTTTATTTCGTAAATTTAAATAGTTGTTTTTCGAAATATAATTAAACATAAATGTAATCCATACAAATTGGGAGAGTTTTGCCCTACAAAGAAAAGAATCCGATTACGTAACATCAGTAAACGTTTGGTGTTTCTTGTGCAATTTGGAGTTGTGGAGAGGATAGTTGATTTCTTGTTTCTTTTAAAAACTTATATTGTTGTGATTATACACAATCGATGCACTTTCACATTAGCTGAGACAAGGCCGGTCCAAGATAAATTAGATAAGACTTCGGATTTAGACATCTTTCTTTTTCTTCTTCTTCTTCTTCTTCTGCTTAGAACAACTTTCAGATTCAACGTGATTCCCATAGAATCCAAGATCGTAGGTAATCCTCCATAATCAGCCTACAATAAAAATTAAATGACAACAAAATTAGTTTCGAATAGGATAATCCAACTTCCGGCAGTGGTAAAACAAATAAAGACTACTAATGATAGATCATAAGAGGAAATGCCGTCTAGAACTATCCCTTGTGAAGGTCCTATTCGATACCTGCAAAGGAAGTCCTTGTGCTCCTTGGCGACCCGATCCCAAACGCGGTGGCGCATACAATTATTACGAAACGACGAGAATTGTCAAATGAACGTTTATTTTGTTTGGAAGACGACGACAGAGAGAGAGAGAGAGTGTGTCTCCATACAATTAATATAGGAGTCGGTTTCTTCTCTCTCTTGACGCGCGAATTTAAACTTGGTAAGGTGACGTCAGGCTAGTGTAAGGCTTATGTAAGGGAGGAAGGTGGAGCAGCGGAGCTTCTGGAAAGATACTTTTTGAATTTTGGGTTGTTTTAGTTATTTTTATTGAGATGAACTACTCAACTAACATGAGACTGTGGCTTGGTACAAATAGTCTTCTTTTCCTTTTTTTAGTTGAGACTCTATTGGACTGATAGCTGGACCTGGTACTGATGTATATATGTCTATGGCAACAGCAGGGAACACAACAGCAGGCAAAGGACGAACCAAAAATTCGATCTCAAGTGGACTGAAGTGAGTTAAGATGGACCAGCTAAATTTGGAAAAAATTGATTATAATTGAGGAGTTTGATGCTAGTGCTGAATGCGAACCCTAATAAAGTTTCGGAACCGGCTGATTTGGGTAGCAAGTTCTTTAACGTCCATTGGGCACTTCTTAAGAAGCACGGTGTTGGAAGTGGTTCAGGACTTTTGCAAACATGACCGATTGCTAGGGGAGCTGAATGATACATTCCTGACTCTTATTCCGAAGAAGGAGGCCGCACTGTCCGACTTCCATCCAATTGCTTGTTGCAACTATTTATATAAATTGATTACTCATCTTATGTGTTGTCGGATGGAGTGTATTATGCAGGAATTGGATCGAAGAAAGCATGCGTCAAGTTAGATCAAAGGAAGGCGTATGACACGGTAAACATGGAGTTTGTGTGCCATATTATGCTTTCCATGAGATTTGACTAGAGATGGGTGGATATGATGCGAGAGTGTATCACGACAGCTACATTCTCTCTTCTGATCGAAGGCCAGCCGTATGAGTTTATACGAAGCAACCGTAGGCTTCGACAAGGCGATCCTCTATCCCCTTATCTCTTCACTTTGGTGATGGAGTACTTCACTTGTCTCATGGATTTGGTGGTTCACCGAAAGCAGATTGCTCCTTTATACATGCGGGCTCACCCGCATGTCACACACCAGATATATGCGGATGACCTGCTGGTGTTTCTTGCTCCGACTTTGATGGACTTAACTATTTGGCAGCTGTGTTACAGGACTTTGCAGACCATACGGACCTATACCTGAAAAGAAACAAAAGCAAGCCATACTTCGACAGTCACTGCCCGGATAAAGAGGAGCGGGCAAGCGTGTTGGGGGTGGAAAAGGAAGAGTTACTAGTGAAATATATGGGGATCCCGCTATCTGTCAATTACAAGAGGGATAGCGACTGTCGATCTCTTGTTGAGTAGACTCAATGACGGGTCGAGGGATGGCAGGCACAAAGTTTATCTTTCGGCGGGCGCATCGAGCTAGTACGATCGATTATCTTTGCCATTGTCCTTTATTGGTTGCAGGCAATTATGTTGTTGCTTACAAGGATCAGGAGGATTGAGAAGATCTCTGCCGACTTCATTTGGCCTGGTGGCGTTCACGCTATTCGGTGGAAGGACTTGTGTAGGTCGAAGCAGGAAGGTAGGGTTGGATTGCAATCATTACGGACCCTTCTGACCATTGCAGGTATGAAACTGGCATTGAAGTTTATTTTGCAGAGGTCACTTTGGACTACTTGGATATCGGACAAGTAACTAAAGGAGAAAAACTTTTGGACTCATCGTGTCAACAACAATGATTCAGTGCCTTTCAAGAATATTATGAAATATAAAACTGTTGTGAAGAGGGAGATCTCGAGGAGGTTCCAATATGCCCTGCTTATCAACATGTTGTTGGATCCATGGATTCGCCATACTAGTCTTCCAATATGGTTAGTGCATTTTGCACGAAGGAGTTTGGCGCCCAAGCATTCATCGGTGGGCGAGGCTGGCTGAAGAAGAAATCATGGAGCTGCAAGTGGATGGAAACCTGGAGTCCGATCGACGTATGGTTTTGGGATTCATCTGTCACGACCCGCACCCTGATTAGGGGCACGAGTACGTGGTTACGTCCAGCCTACGCCGCAGCATCGGCGGTAGAACGCTGTCTAGGTCATCTATAAATACTACAACTAAACAGATAAATGTACCTGTACAGTATATACACTCCGAATGGAGGTGACATAGCAATACAGTCTCAATCACAAATGTAAAACTAAGGTAGATAGTATGGAAAGGAAAATACGAATGATGAGAACAGAAAATAAGTCCAAGATCCACACAAGTCCAGAGCTATACACAAACAACCCAGAGAATCACATAATATATAAAAACTACTATAGTCTAAAAAGTACTAGCTGGCTCGCAGGCCAGGAAAACCTAACTAGCTATACTACTCAGGGTGAGCAAAGTCTAGTGGCTCTACTAATAAGCCACAGTCCGGGTCTACTCCATCAGACTCGATCCCATAATAGGTCAGGCAATCTGCCTCAGAATCATCTGTAATATGTCAACGGTATCCTGTCAGAAAAATGAGCAAGTACAAACACCAACAGCAGTTCCATATGAATTGACAAATTCTATAAGAGACAGTGTAATGAAATACAAGACAAAGATATGTGAAATACAGGGTAAAATCAGCAGGAAATGTATAATAGATGTGAGTACTGAATAGGACGACAATATATTTGTAGGATTGCTTAGGAACTATTCGGAAGCCGAGTTACAACCCTTAAACCAAACAAGAACCGGGGTTGTAACCCTTCTTCCGAACAGAACTTAGCCTCCTAGGATAAAAAATATAAAAATGTGGCTTGAACTATTAGAGCGCTATGTGATCGGCTAGGGAATCATGGTAGGGTTATCCACTTAGCCCGACAATCACATGAAAATCTGAAAGGGTCATGCCGGCCAACCTGGATAACATAGACATGGGGTATCTGCTACACCCTACGTGAAGTGAGGGTGGCGCTAGCAAAATAGTGACAGGGTGGCTTTGATCCCATAATTCCTAATAATTTCCCCATCCCCAAATAGTATCATGGATCCGAACATGGCACGTCATGACACGGATTCAAAAGCAGGTGATCAGCCAACTCCCAAATCAATGTCTATATATGTACATGAAACATGGATATCACACACCAATATACCAAGGAAAATCTGGGAATAACATCTCATGACAGAATCCGACGTATACTAGTCCGTGAACTATCGTGTCAAGAATCAAGTAAGATACTACAACTGAATCGAATATAGTAGATATCAAGACAATAAAAACTATCAGTGAATGTACTTGCCTGTGGTCCTGAGCTGATAAGGTGAACAGACACTCAGAGTAAATTACAGACCTAAAATGAGATACTATGAGTTAAACAGAATTTTATACTGAAAAAGGAAACTAATTTAAGTCATGAATGCAAGTCTAAGTCAAAACTAGGTCAATCTAGGTCAAACTGAGTCGTACTAGGTCAATCTAGGTCAAACTGAGCCGTACTAGGTCAAACTAGGTTATACTGGGTCATACTAGTTCATACTAGGTCATACCAGGTCACGGGGAGTCAATCCAAGTCAAACTAGGTCAAACGGGGTCAAATGTTGACTTACAGCTGACTTTTGGTCAACTGGTCAACCCTGGTCAACTCTGGTCAACTCTAGTCAACCCTGGGTCAACCCTAGGTTAAATTAGTCAAATTTTGACTAACTGTTGACTTTCAGTTAACTGGTCAACTCTGGTTTGGTTTCGGTCAATTCTAGTCACTTATAGGCTAAGTTTGACTTTCGGTTGACTTTTGTTGACTTTTGGTCAAAATGGTCAACCGAGGTCAAAACTAGTCTGAGGACACTAATTCTAACCATTACCAACCAAGAGAACCTAATTCTAACTATATCTTAGAAGTTAAACTCAATATCTTAACTATACCCTATTACCTACATTTACCCTTACCAAGGTAATCCTGATACCATGCCCATTACAAAGGAAACCCCGCTAATACTCAAGATACTAGCCTAGGCTCCTTAGGGTAGCTAGATACTATCCTATCTAGGGTTTACCAACCAAGAAATCTAGGGTTCTTGGGCATCTAATCCATCTTATCTTCCATGTTGGTCATCCTAACATTACCTTAAGGTAATCTTGAGATATCAAGATACCATATCTAACATAACCCATTTTTTCTAAACCACACCCACTCTCCTTCACAAACATCATCTATCTAACCCCCATCTAACTTGGAATGCTACTCTTAGAATAACTCTCAAGATCAAACTCAAACAACTACCACAAACCCTCCTATGTATCTTAACATGACATATAACACAACATGACCAACCTTATTTTCTACCACTATAAACACTACTCCACTAACCATCTAACACACTAAAAACACTCTCTAACTTAGGGGTTTCGTAGTACTAAATGTGGTTGATAAGTGTGGGTAGGTATTTGGGGCTAAGGTGGGTCAAAAGTGGATGTTTCGAGACCACAAAAATCCCAAAAAACCATCCTGCACTGCTTCTGCTTACTGCTTTTTCCTGCTTACTGCTTATTGCTTACTGCTTACAGCTTTTTCCTGCTGCTTTCCTGCTCATTCTCTCACTCTCTAACCATCTAACCACACACACAAACACATATACCAAATCTACCACCCTTCTCTTCTAACACACCTACACACATCTATATACAAACACACTACCACTCAATTAAAACACAAATCACTCAACAAACTACACTATCCTCAAGTCAAATAGGATGGCATGATTTTCCCAACTCTCTCACCTTCACAACACACACACTACACTACCATCTATACAATATCAAACACACACTAGCACATATCCTCTATCAATCTCACTTCTCTCCACTAACCACACACATCCTTATCTCATTCAAACACACACACTATACTAACATATATTACATAACAATAATATATATATATATATATATATATATATATACTATATCATACATATTCTTGACAATCTATGACACCTACATTCACATGATATCTATACTAGGCTCATAGGTTACACAAAATGCCTACGTCGCATAGTCACTCTTCTACTTAAAACCAATACTGTACCAATTGGGCCCTCACTAAATTCTAGGATTAAAGTATGTTATATCTCTTCGTGTTAGCTTTCCGAAACTTCAAACGGATCGTATTTTCGTGTCCGGAAGCTCCCGGAATCGCGAAAACACCGAAACGCGTTCATATTTCGTACAGCTGACACTCAAACAATTCTACAGAAAGTTATAGAACGAATTTGGCATATTAAAATATATATTTAGAAAGCTAACTTCCATACGCTTCTTTTAAAAAAAATAGAAGGTTAATTGGAGTTATGAGCTAAAAGTTATGATATTTCTAAGTTGCTCTAGCTACTAAAAACGTGGATAAAAATTATGACGAATTTGGGTTGTTTGGACAAAAAACACATGTAGGCCAAAATACTTGGATACCAACATAGCTATCTAAATAAAACATATTCTAATCATCCTAAATAAGATCAATCCACTCTCTAAAAATATAAATCTGAGATTAAAATACTAATTAATCATTCCTACAATATATATATATATGCATACAAGTGTCCAAAATAGGAGTTTTTCCCACTAGGACATAACCACAACACAAAGGACACTCCTATGACCTCCAAATGGACACAAAATGGACACAAATGGAGATACAACCATGGGGGTCATTCCTATGGGTTCAAAATATTTCTATATGCATGTAGGGATGGGTTAGAAAAGAGATTATACCTTCCGGAAGAGAGTTTCAAAGGAAAAAGCCTTCCGACTCGACACGTAGAGATTCCAAAAGAACACGAACGAGCTTCGAATCCTCCCAAATTTGGCTAGCAACCTCTAACTATGGAGTAGAGGAGAAGAGAAGAAGATTTGGTGGAAGAAATGATGGATTTGGAGATAAAATCAATGGAGTTGTTCTCTAGAAATTTGGGGAAGAACAAGAGAGAGAAAATAGATGGATAAAATGAAATGGAAGAGATGGTGACTCACTCCTTATCCCCCCCATAGGTGGCTGCCCAAAAAGGGTGAGGTGTCCCCATTTTGAATGTCCAAAATGCCCTCCACTAATCTATTTGATTTAAATTAAGAATGGGTTAAAGGTTGAGGTCAGATTAGTCTAGTTTTAAGTCTCTAATTAAACTAAACCTATCCATAAATAATTAGTCTAACTACTAACTAAAATTAATATCATGTAGGCTATGTCTAACTAGTGTGTGGGTTCCACTAGAGTCAAACTACCTCCCGGATTCCCGTTTCAAGTCGGATTGAGTTGAAATTCGAACCCGACTCAAATAACCCCAAAACAATATCATAAATAATAAAATAAATTTCAACCCCAAAATAATATCATAAATAATAAAATAAATTTTAAAAATATTTAAAAATGTAAAATAACAAAAATACCCCTGTTTCTGAAAACTGGGGGTGACAAATCTATCCACCTTAAAAAAATTTTGTCCTCGAAATTAAAACCAAGTAATCACCAATGAAAATATCAAAATAAATCAAAGAGATCCAATGACCAAAATACCCTTGGGCCAGAAATGACACTGAAAGTATCCTAATCACATGGTTAGGCTCCAGGTCAAACAGTCCCTAGGGTTTCACTAGTAAAACATCAAAATCATAAGTCATGGCTAAAAAATTTAAAATAATTAAAATCTCCAAAATCAAAGCATGAATTAAATGACAATAATTAAATAACTAAAATTATAGCATTTTAAAGTTATACTCAAATAGAAACTAGGTGCTACAAGTCTATCCACCTTAAAGGAATCATCCTCAAAAATTAAAACAAAGTAACCACAGAAAAAAATCATGCAATTCGATAATCGTATGCGTCTGTCCAAAATCATGATACTCAGAATCTCCGTCATACCAGTGAGCAAGGCTACGATAATCACAGAGTCCTTGACTATGGTACATACCTCTAGAATTATGGTATTTAAAATTTTTGTATTGCCGCATGCTTGGCAGCAAAAATCTTAAATTCCCACACCCGAGAAATACGACCATAATCCGACTATATGTCCTCACTATGCCTGCTAGCATGACCCTAGAGGATTCTAAAATCTCATAATCAAGACGACCTAGCCCATACAACTTATCTCAGAAGAATATCACATCACAAGAACAAAATTTCATTCAACGATCAAGAAACAGATAGAATTGAATTTCAAGACAGTTTATAAGAAAGCAAATGCGAAAATGAGATCGAAAGATTGGAACCTGCTATCTGCACTGCTACTGCCTGAAAATAAGTCACTGTCATCCTGAAGACGAACTGAACCCAAGAGATCAATATGGCACAAGATAAGATATTATCAAAGGAGGATAATTGAATTCAAATGCAAGAAGAGTTGTCATGGTAATCAAAAGATCAGATTTTTTCTAAAATGTGATTGAGAAACTCCTATCATACCCTAGATCCTACGTCCTAGTCGCAGGCTCATAATTAGCACTCTAAGTCGAGCACCATTACGAGATCGCACTAATTGTGACACTGACCTGCATGGGCCACCACAAAAACGTGTCACGACCCGTACCCTGATTAGGGCACGAGTACGTGGTTACGTCCAGCCTACGCCGCAGCATCAGCGGTAGAACGCTGTCTAGGTCATCTATAAATACTACAACTAAACAGATAAATGTACCTGTACAGTATATACACTCCGAATGGAGGTGACATAGCAATACAGTCTCAATCACAAATGTAAAAAGTATGGAAAGGAAAATACGAATGATGAGAACAGAAAATAAGTCCAAGATCCACACAAGTCCAGAGCTATACACAAACAACCCAGAGAATCATATAATATATAAAAACTACTACAGTCTAAAAAGTGCTTGCTGGCTCGCAGGCCAGAAAAACCTAACTAGCTATACTACTCAGGGTGAGCAAAGTCTAGTGGCTCTACTAATAAGCCACAGTCCGGGTCTACTATATCAGACTCGACCCCATAATAGGTCAGGCAATCTGCCTCAGAATCATCTGTAATATGTCAACGGTATCCTGTCAGGAAAATGAGCAAGTACAAACACCAACAGCAGTTCCATATGAATTGACAAATTCTATAAGAGACAGTGTAATAAAATACAAGACAAAGATATGTGAAATACAGGGTAAAATCAGCAGAAAATGTATAATAGATGTGAGTACTGAATAGGATGACAATATATTTGTAGGATTGCTTAGGAACTATTCGGAAGCCGAGTTACAATCCTTAAACCAAACAAGGACAGGGATTGTAACCCTTCTCCCGAACAGAACTTAGCCTCCTAGGATAAATAAATATAAAATGTGGCTTAAATTATTAGAGCGCTATGTGATCGGCTAGGGAATCATGGTAGGCTTATCCACTTGGCCCGACAATCACATGAAAATCTGAAAGGGTCATGCCGGCCAACCTGGATAACATAGACATGGGGTATCTGCTACACCCTACGTGAAGTGAGGGTGGCGCTAGCAAAATAGTGACAGGGAGGCTTTGATCACATAACCCCTAATAATTCTCCCATCCCCGAATAGTATTATGGATCCGGACATGGCACGTCATTACACGGATTCAAAAGCAGGTGATCCGCCAACTCCCAAATCAATGTCTATATAAGTACATGAAACATGGATATCACACACCAATATACCAAGAAAAATCCAGAAATAACATCTCATGACAGGATCCGACGTATACTAGTCCGTGAACTATCGGGTCGAGAATCAAGTAAGATACTACAGCTGAATCGGATATAGTAGATATCAAGACAATAAAAACTATCAGTGAATGTGCTCGCCTGTGGTCCTGAGCTGATAAGGTGAACAGACGCTCAGAGTAAATCACAGACCTAAAATGAGATACTATGAGTTAAACAGGGTTTTACACTGAAAAATGAAACTAATTTAAGTCATGAATGCAAGTCTAAGTCAAAACTAGGTCAATCTAGGTTAAACTGAGTCATACTAGGTCAATCTAGGTCAAACTGAGTCGTACTAGGTCAAACTAGGTCATACTGGGTCATACTGGTTCATACTAGGTCATACCAGGTCACGGGGAGTCAATCCAAGTCAAACTAGGTCAAACAGGGTCAAAGGTTGACTTACAGCTGACTTTTGGTCAACTGGTCAACCCTGGTCAACTCTGGTCAACTCTAGTCAACCCTGGGTCAACCCTAGGTTAAATTAGTCAAATTTTGACTAACTGTTGACATTCAGTTAACTGGTCAACTCTGGTTTGGTTTCGGTCAATTCTAGTCACTTATAGGCTAAGTTTGACTTTCGGTTGACTTTTGTTGACTTTTGGTCAAAATGGTCAACCGAGGTCAAAACTAGTCTGAGGACACTAATCCTAACCATTACCAACCAAGAAAACCTAATTCTAACTATATCTTAGAAGTTAAACTCAATATCTTAACTATACCCTATTACCTACATTTACCCTAACCAAGGTAAACCTGATACCTTGCCCATTACAAAGGAAACCCCGCTAATACTCAAGATACTAGCCTAGGCTCCTTAGGGTAGCTAGATACTATCCTATCTATGGTTTACCAACCAAAAAATCTAGGGTTCTTGGGCATCTAATCCATCTTATCTTCCATGTTGGTCATCCCAACATTACCTTAAGGTAATCTTGAGATATCAAGATACCACATCTAAATAACCCATTTCTTCTAAACCACACTCACTCTCCTTCACAAACATCATCTATCTAACCCCCATCTAACTTAGAATGCTACTCCTAGAATAACTCTCAAGAACCAACTCAAACAACTACCACAAACCCCCCTATGTATCTTAACATGACATATAACACAACATGACCAACCTTATTTTCTACCACTATAAACACTACTCCACTAACCATCTAACACACTAAAAACACTCTCTAACTTAGGGGTTTCATAGTACTAAATGTGGTTGATAAGTGTGGGTAGGTATTTGGGGCTAAGGTGGGTCAAAAGTGGATGTTTCGAGAACACAAAAACCCCAAACAACCATCCTGCACTGCTTCTGCTTACTGCTTTTTCCTGCTTACTGCTTATTGCTTACTGCATACTGCTTATTGCTTTTTCCTGCTGCTTTTCTGCTCATTCTCTCACTCTCTAACCATCTAACCACACACACAAACACATATACCAAATCCACCACCCTTCTCTTCTAACACACCTACACACATCTATATACAAACACACTACCACTCAATCAAAACACAAATCACTCAACAAACTACACTAGCCTCAAGTCAAATAGGATGGCATGATCCTTCCAACTCTCTCACCTTCACAACACACACACTACACTACCATCTATACAACATCAAACACACACTAGCACATATCCTCTATCAATCTCACTTCTCTCCACTAACCACACACATCCTTATCTCATTCAAACACACACACTATACTAACATATATTACATAACAATAATATATATATATATATATATATATATATATATATATATATATATATATATATATATATCATACATATTCTTGACAATCTATGATACCTACATTCACATGATATCTATATTAGGCTCATAGGTTACACAAAATGCCTACGTCGCATAGTCACTCTTCTACTTAAAACCAATACTGTACCAATTGGGCCTTCACTAAATTCTAGGATTAAATTATGTTATAGCTCTTCGTGTTAGCTTTCCGAAACTTCAAACGGATCGCATTTTCGTGTCCGGAAGCTCCCGGAATCGCGAAAACACCGAAACACTTTCATCTTTCGTACAGCTGACACTGAAACAATTCTACAGAAAGTTATAAAACGAATTTGGCTTATTAAAATATATATTTGGAAAGCTAACTTCGATATGCTTCTTTTAAAAAAAACGGAAGGTTAATTGGAGTTATGAGCTAAAAGTTATGATATTTCTAAGTTGCTCTAGTTACTAAAAACGTGGATAAAAATTATGACGAATTTGGGTTGTTTGGACAAAAAACACATGTAGGCCAAAATACTTGGATACCAACATAGCTATCTAAATAAAACATATTATAACCATCCTAAATAAGATCAATCCACTCTCTAAAAATATAAATCTAAGATTAAAATACTAATTAATCATTCATACAATATATATATATATATATATATATATATATATATATATATATATATATATATATATATATATGCATACAAGTGTCCAAAATATGAGTTTTTCCCACTAGGACACAACCACAACACAAAGGACACTCCTATGACCTCCAAATGGACACGAAATGGACACAAATGGAGATACAACCATGGGGGTCATTCCTATGGGTTCAAAAATATTTCTATATGCATGTAGGGATGGGTTAGAGAAAAGATTATACCTTCCGGGAGAGAGTTTCAAAGGAAAAAGCCTTCCGACTCGACACCGACACGTAGAGATTCCAAAAGGACACGAACGAGCTCCGAATCCTCCCAAACTTGGCTAGCACCCTCTAACTATGGAGTAGAGGAGAAGAGAAGAAGATTTGGTGGAAGAAATGGTGGATTTGGAGATGAAATCAATGGAGTTGTTCTCTAAAAATTTGGGAAAGAACAAGAGAGAGAAAATGGATGGATAAAATGAAATGAAAGAGATGGTGACTCACTCCTTATCCCCCCCATAGGTGGCTGTCCAAAAAGGGTGAGGTGTTCCCATTTTGAATGTCCAAAATACCCTCCACTAATCTATTTGATTTAAATTAAGAATGGGTTAAAGGTTGAGGTCAAATTAGTCTAGTTTTAAGTCTCTAATTAAACTAAACCTATCCATAAATAATTAGTCTAACTACTAACTAAAATTAATATCATGTGGACTAAAATTAATATGATGTGGGCAATGCCTAACTAGTGTGTGGGTCCCACTAGAGTCAAACTACCCCCCGGGTCCCCGTTTTAAGTCGGATTGAGTTGAAATTCGAACCCGACTCAAATAACCCCAAAACAATATCATAAATAATAAAATAAATTTCAACCCCAAAATAATATCATAAATAATAAAATAAAATTTAAAAATATTTAAAAATGTAAAATGACAAAAATACCCCTGTTTCTGAAAACTGGGGGTGACATCATCTCCAGCCGACAGTTTTAGCAAAGGCAAGTTTATTCGGCTATACGAGGGCAGCAACCGCGAATGGAGAAGGCGAACCTCATATGGGTGAAGGGGCCGCATGTTCTTCGAATGTGTGTATGCGGAGCAGATCATATTGGAGCAAGGGAGGCGGATGTGACTGCTACTGGAGCGAGCAGAGGACTGGAGGAGCTGAAAATGCTTATCAGGGGAGCTAGAAGGTGAGGGCTGGAGTGGTTCAGAGAAGCTTGCATTAGATTATCTGCGGGAGTATGACATATTTGGAAAGAACGCAATAAGCGTATCTTCGAGAGTCTAGTACTTAGCGCTGCTATATGAATTAACAACAACATTGAGTTCGATGTAATGGGCATGATGGCAAAAGTGCCTCTCCAGTAACTGGGGAGAGTTGTAAGTAGTTCTATTATTAATACAATAACCTTGTTAAAAATATATATATATTGGGGGGGGGGGGACGTGGGGCCCCCGCGCACGCCTGCTCGATCCAACGGCCGAGGACGACGGGACTCTCGGTCCGTATATATTTATATATATATATATATATAAATATATATATATTCTATAATATAAAATGCTATTTTATTGTATCGATACATGACAAAGGTGGACCATTCATTTTGATCCAATGGTTCTTATTAAAATGACTTTCTTGTAATATGATTAGAGTAGGGAACATCATTTAATGTAATATTCCCCTTTTGAACGGTTGGTAAATTTGCTATTGTAGGTCATTGTGTACTTTAATTTTTTTAATGAAGACCATATATTAAGTTACCAGGTTAATATAACCTGCTATATCAAGTTAACTTCCAAGTCAGTGAGACAACTTTTACACTTTTCATTGCACTTGTTTTGTCATGTATCGATACATTCATATATTAAATAATTCCCCATATATATATATATATATATATATATATATATATATATATATATATATATATATATATATATATATATATAATATGGGTCCTTCTACAATACATGAGATGTATCAATACATCCCAAACAATTGCACTGAAAATTGTAAAAGATGTTTACTTTGACTTTGGCTTTACCTGATATAGCTAGTCATATTAACCGGGTCACTTTATTAAAAAAATCCCTCCTAGATTATCGTAATTTGTTGGACATTGTATCCTAGCAGGAGAGAGAACTTCCATAGCTGAGCAGTTGAAACTATTAAATGTTTATGGATTGGGCGGGCTGGTGGTTGTGTAAATTTAGGCTTGTTCCGGAAGACGCGAGAAGAGTAAGAGAAAACGCTGGAAATGGTGGAGAGGGAGGAGAGATGGCTCTGGAGAGTTGATACTAACTCGAACTCTCCAGGACATCCAAATCTCCATGATAAATACATTGACATCGTCTCCATTAGCTCTCCATCGGAAACAAAGATTAATAAAGCAACTCGAGTTCATACATAGCTCTACAATATCAATTCATTTCATCAGCGAAAAGATGTCCTTAGTTCCATTCAGGTTCGGTTCGAGGATCTTCGATCCCTCGTCGTTGGACTTGTGGGACCCCTTCGAGAGCTTTCTTCTCCCATCAGCAGCACTCTTCATTCCTCGTTCGAGAGAGACGACTGCAGCCTTCGCCAACCCCCACATCGACTGGAAGGGGACCCTCGAGGCCCACGTCTTCAAGGCGGACCTCTCGAAGGATTTTTTTATTGTGACATTTTGTCATATTAACCAACTTTCTAATATTTACATTATTTTTAATATCATTTTCCAAAGTATATTCAAAATTTTACATTAATTTTAATATAATTTATCGAAAATTTAAGCAAATATCATAATTTTGACTTTTAATGAATATCATGAACCCACTATCCTATTGAGAAAAATATTATAGCATGGTTAATCTAGTCTCAATATTATTTATTTATTTAATATTAAAGCATGTTCAATTTTTTTTGAATATCATTTAATCAGGCTTCCACTGTATGGCTGCACAAAATAGTGTGGCTAAAACAAAAAAATTGCGAGTGTTTGAATATAATGAACCTACTATCTAAGAGAATTTTTCTTACATTACATACTTTATTTCAGCAATAACAAGGGATGAACAAGCATGCTTACATTATGGATTACACTGACATCGAATTCATACTGATGACATTGATGCACTGATTATTTACGGAAAGCAACACACATTCCAATCAAATAACGTTTTAGTCCCAGGAATGCACCCGAAATGAAGGCCAACTGTAAATTCTAGGAATGCACCCAGGACTCATCAAATATATGAAGGCCATCTGCAAATCAAAGGAATACACAAAAAAATTAAAAATATCTGTGAAGGCCAACTGCAAATCAATTTAATGCACACAACTTAGCTAAATTAATGTTTAGATGATTCATACAAACAAATATAAATGCTTCAACCAAACAAATCATAATCAAATTAAGTAAACTTCATTCCACCATGTTACAATAATTTGCACAATCCTCGTTAGTAGTTCAACATCGAACCTACATAATTTATATTACAATAATCCAAACAAATATCAGACATATAAATTCAAGACCATATTACAATTTTTTAAACATAGTACGAACCATGCACCCCAACGGTGCTTAGTACAACCAAAAGTTTTAATTTACAAATTTTCAAACACAAAATCGAGTTTTACCGTCAAGACCAACGAATATTCAGAACCGTATTACAATTCAAATATTACAGTCCAAATTGAAATAAAATTTTCAAAACTCAAAAGATTAATCTTCTTCTCCGTTTCCATCTTCTTCTTTTTTTTTTTCCTTTTTTTTCTTCTTCTTCAAAATCTCCTTCACCTACACCTTGAGCGACGGAATAAGAAATTATAGTCAGTATGGACTCACTGTATATGTAAAAATGACATCCAAAAACATAAATAGAAGTATCAAAGTGAAGGCTAGCATTAGAGTGTCAATGTGCACAGTGTATGTTCTAACATAAGAGTATCAATGTGCACACTGCAGGTTCTAACATTAGAGTGTCAAGGTGCACAGTGCGGGTTCTATGATGCGACCCCATTTTGTATCAATCACTGAATAGTGAGTACACTCTCCAGTTAGCTCAAGTGTTAGGTTACTCTCAAGGACTCTCTCGAGTGTCAGGATACCAAGCAAGTTTAAGTGCCTGGCTTACCCTTAAGGACAACATATATTATAGCAGTGTGCTCATGCTTATAATACCAAATATCACTGACTGAGAGAGTGTTCCAGCTCAGTCCTACCTCTAGTATCAGACATACATTACATGCCTTAAGATATTTCCACTCTGTACATGTATTGGACCATCATCTGTTCAGTCCTAAATCACCATTTCAGGATGCAATTTGACAGTATCAGTACAAGTATCAGAGCATCTAGTAGCAGAGTATCCGTACAATATTAACTATTATCCAGAGTAGCTTTGATTCAAGACCATGTATTTCTGTCCTAGAGTGTTTAATATAGAATATATGGGCTAACAAGTGTTGTTATATCCTTAGGCATCAGAGATGAACATTCTGTTTAGCTGAGTTGAAGCCCACAAATGTATACAGTAATAACTGGAGCCTTAATTCAAATACAAATGATTCCTTGAATTCTTTCTTTAATGATGATACTGATATCATAGTATTAGCAACTATATACAGTTAGCAAGCAAACCTAGAAGTCAGCTAAGAAAATAATGCAGCATGGATAGCTAGATCAGTTAGAAACAGAGTAGCAGGTAAATAGGAAGACTATAATGGAAAAAGACTGTAATGGAAAAAGAATGAAGACTTACAATGTCATTTTCAATGTAACCTTATCTTTCCATTTTCAATACAAATTTCCAGATTGAGATAAAGAAGAAAAAAAAAAACCCTATGTCCAGATAAGTTGATATCCATCACTGCTGAGCTAATTCTGGATGGAGACTTATCATTCTAACATTAGAGTATCAACGTGTCTATTATATTACAGAATCATCAAGAGTTCTAGTAGTAGAATAAGAAACAAAAATGTAAAGTAAAATTAACAATATTATTTCTCATTACCTCCAAACAATTTTATTCATTCATTCATTCATTCATCATTATCATCATCATCATCTTCTTCTTCTTCTTCTTCTTCTTCTTCTTCTTCTTCTTCTTCTTCTTCGTCTTATTCTTCTTCTTCTTCCACTAATTCTACCTCTAGCTCTTTCATCCTATCCAGAATCAATTTCTGTGTGTCTGATATAGTCTTCATCTCGTTAAAGACTTTTTCAAAATTTGCAGCAACCAAATTGTATAGATCATCCACATTGTCCTTGGTGGTTTGTCTTCTGGATGTTGATGGTTTGTTTGATGGTGTCTGAGTTGGTCGATGGCTGGATTATGGAAGAGAAGAGTCTTCTTGTTGTCTTAACAATCGGTTGAAAGTTAGTTTTCTTATGGATCCTCTGTTATTGAGATAAACATTCCCTGTTAAGCTTGGGACACCATGTTTAGCAGCTAGGGAGCATATAAATCCCCCAAAAGGGAGAGATGTCCTTAAAGTCGATCTTCCCACAAAATACATTATTCAATGTAACGACCTATATACATCTTTCTTTTCGTCCCCATATCATAAAGAAACATTATTCTATCATGATGGATGGAACTGTCGTATCTAGTAGGGTTCAGTGTCTGACATATGTAGTCATGCAACAATTTATACGAAGTTTTCAATTCATTTTTGTATACATGTTGTTGGCCCTTGACACCAACCGATTTACCAGTCATCTCATAAAAAGCATCCTGGAAGGACATATTATCTATATCCTTCATATCAAAATCAGCAACTGGATCGAACCCATAAAAATCATTGATGACACCAGCATTTAAATGCATCTGTTTCCCTCCTAGAAATACTAGTTGTTTAGCCACTTCTTCTTTTTCAATGTTAGCCCTCAGATTTGAGTAAAATTCATGGACTATTGTCCGATTAGGTTTTGCAAGGCAGGATTTGTTCAATTTTTCTAACTGATAGAATTTTAAAATATCTTGGAAACCTTCATGTTCAACATCAGCCATCTTAATGGCTCTTTCAGGTATAACAACCCTTTTCTTAAAATATTTTTTAAAACTCTTTTTATATTTAGAGTCAATAAAAATGGGTACCTTCCCTATCTTCTTGGAGTTCTTGGCAGATGGCTCCTCCTCTGCATCTTCCTCCTCTGATGAGGATTCAGAATCCTCCGAGTCTGAGTCCGGTGCGTTGGACTTCGAGTCTGATGTCGACTCTGTATCATTGGCCAACTTTGCCTTCGATCGAGTTGGCCGCCATTTTGTAAAAGTTGACTCTTCGGAGTCCGTTTCAAAAATAGATTTTCTCTTCTTGCTAGTTGTTTTCTCTGCATCGGATTCAGATTCAAAATCCTGTCTCCTTTGACTTTGAAATAGCCGATCTCATTTCCTTTGATGCAGTCTCTGTCGCTGCAGCCTCTATCATTGCGGCCTCTGCCGCTGCTTTAATTGCATTCTCTGCCTCTTTCGATGCCGCTGCGAGTAATGTGGCCTCTGCCTCTGCCGCATCTTTCTTTGCGAACTCTGCCGCTGCAGCTCTAGCTAGTGCTTCCTTCCTTTCACGTAAATACCTTAACTTTGGAATGATTGTCTTCTTTACTTTTGCAGCCTCCCTAGCATCTTTCTTTGTGGCCTATGCCGCTGCCGCCTCTGCCGTTGCCGCTGCGGCCATTGACGCCGCTGTCGATGTTGACTCTTTCTCTGCGGCCTCTTCCGCTGCAGTTACGGACAATGGTTTCGTCCTTGATCGTAATAACCTCCTTTTTGGAAAAGGTTTTCTCTCTTGATTTTTGGCTGGAATTTTTTCCTTCATTTTTTTGGTTTGGGGGGGGGGGGGGGGGATTTTAGCAGGTTTCAATTTTGGGAGGGTTTTATAGGAGGGTCTGGGAAACAAAGAGGGAAGGTTATTTGATCTTCAAAAAGGCTAGCCCAAAAATTATTTTTTGGTGGTGGGAATTTTTCCCCTCATTTTTGGTGTGGGAAATTTTTATTATAAATTTTGCATTCAAAATTTTACTCAGGGCTAGTCTTAAATATATTTTTGTGCTAGCCATAAGTAAAATTTTGAGTGAAAAATTTATAAAAAGAATTGGGCCAGCCCCGAGTCTTTTTTGTAGTATCTTTAAAGGTCCTTAAAAAAACAATTTAACAAATTTAACTTTTGAGCCGTTTTAAAGTCTCATTATATTATGGAAGAAAATCTGAATATTATTTAATCAGGCTTCCATTGTATGGCTGCACAAAATAGGGTGACCAAAATAAATTTTTGCGAGTCACTACAACAAAATAGGTTAATAACGACACTTTATTTACGACACTTTCTAAATAAGAGCCATTATTTTTTCGTTGTCATGACACTCTACTAAAACATGTCATTGTAATTAAGTATTTATCATAATCTACGATACCTCTTTAAAAGTGTCGTAAACCTAAATCTAACAACACTTTTAAGAACACTTATAAATGTCGTATAATAGTTTCTACTAAATACAACACTTTAATAGTGTCGTACATTAATATAAATTTAATACAACACATTAAAAGTGTTGTGTCATAATTTGTTTCCCACAATTTTTTCATCTACAGCCCGCGCCCCCAAAAATTTCCTTTCCCAGGAGCAAAGAAATATTGGCGCTGAAGGCAAATAACCAAAGATCTAGAAATATTTTCTCTACTTTCTCGCGAGCGTAGAAATATTTTTTCTCCTCCGTTGCTCTCTCCATCAGAGGTTGTCGTCGTGCGTCATCCCGTCGTCGTGCATCACCACCATCTCCGTGCGTCACTACAGTCACCGCCGTCGCCGCCGTCATCGCCGCGTTTAGGTAATCTCTCACTCCATCTTCACCCTTCATGTTTATGAGTTTTCCTTCCTTGATTTATTATCTAGGGTTTTCTTTCTTAATTAGGGTTTAGATGAAGAAATCAAAATCTAGGGTTCAAAATTTTAGGAATTTGGTGGTGCTTCAAAATTTATGGAACATTAAGATTTTTATTTGGATCTAAATTTCTGAAACATAAGATTTTATTTGTTTTGTGTGAATGAGGTTGGTACTATGCACCACTGCCTTTGTATTTAAGAACCTTTATAATTATTTGTTACGTGTGAATGAGATTCGTACTATGCACCGCTGCCAAAAAAAATACTTGTTGAAATCTTTACGCTATGAAATTTACAAGTTCTTGAAAGCAGTCCTATTTTGTAATTATTATTTTTGTTGACAAATTTATCTGCTGATGTGTTAGTCCCGGGGCTTGATCAAAGATGGTAGACTCGATGTCGAGATCAGAGGTTCAACAAATGTTCACCTTCTGATTATTCTCGAGACCTAAGAGGAACACTATAATATAAATCTGATTACAAAAGCAACAATAATCAGAAAGTAAATCTCACGTTCTTTCTCGCAATCGCAGTTGCTGACGGACAGAACTGAGTTCAAAAAATAAATCTCACGTTCTTCCTTGCAATCGCAGTTGCAGACGGACAGAACTGAGTTACAACTCAGATGAAGGAGAAGAAAGAAGAAAGAAGAAGAGAAAAGATTCTTGCTGGGGTGATTAAGATCACCGTTGCTCAAAGCAAGATTCGCCCCAACACGATCTGCTCCCAGGAACCAGCAAGTTCACGAAGAACTTCTGGAACGCTCGTAAGTCAATATTTGAGACTTGAACGGGCTTCCTGGACTTTACAGACTCCCTTAACTCTCATCTTGGTGTATCTTTCAAAGGAGGCCAAGGGGCTCTATTTATAGAGTGGAGTTGAGACTTCACCTCTTCTCCTATCCGATGTGGGACTAAAATACCAATACTCAAAAATAGAGTTTGATATTTTAGATCATCACACAATCAGCATAGAAGTGTGCCAGTCCATGCCTACCCCCGAACACTCCCGTGCATGCACGAGACATCCTGGAGTCCGTGTCCGAGTCCGAGTCTGCACAACAAAAATCAACTTACATCCTTGTTGGATTTAATCCTTTTTCCTTCTAGGAAAATACTCCCACATGGCACAAACTTGTGCCCCACTACACCTCATGTGCACACCTCAACACAAGCTAGATGCCTAGTAGATTTCTCTTTGAACTAATAGCATAAAACTTTATGGTAGGAATGTAATAACACAATATCAGAATGCCTTCAAGCCTATTTTACAAGCTGTGTCATCGACCAGCTGGCGCTTGAGGCCCTTGGTGAACGGATCCGCCAGATTCTCCTGACTCCGAACATCAATCACTGCAATAATACCCCTCTTGATGAGATCGTGTACTGCCCTGTGCTTCAACCACACGGTCCTCTTCTTTCCGTTGAAGAGGTCATTTGATGCCACCGCCGCAGTCGTCTGATTGTCGCAGTATATCGGTATCGCCGGTATTTGTGCCCCAACCACTGGAAGATCATATATGAGCTTCCAAAGCCATTCTTCTTCCTCCGCTGCAGTATCAAGTGCAAAGAACTCAGATTCCATGGATGATCGCGAGAGCATAGTCTGCTTCTTCGATTTCCACGATATAGCAGCTCCACCCATTGTGAAAATGTATCCACCTGTAGACCTCTCGCTCTCCACTTCTGAGCACCAACTGGCATCACTGAAACCTTCCACTACCGGTGGATCTCCGCTGTAGTGCAGTGCATATGTCTGAGTCTTCTTGAGATATCTCATAACCCGTTTCACAGCTTTCCAGTGCTCAATGCCTGGGTTGCTCGTAAAATAACTCAGCAATCCCACAGCAAAAGCTATGTCAGGCCTTGTGGCAGTAGTAGCATATATCCAACTCCCGATTACGCTTGCATACTCTAGCTGCCTGACGCTTTTCCTTGAATTAGGCTTCAGTTTCAGATCACACTTGTACGACGTATCGATCCCTGGAAGATCCTGATATCCGTAATGAGTGATCATCTTCTCAACATAATGAGACTGTGACAGCGCTAGTCTAGTGTCTGTCTGGATGATCTTGAGTCCCAAGATAACATCGGCATCCTCCAAGTCCTTCATACTGAACTTCGTCGAGAGGAACTTCTTTGTCTCCGTGACACAGCTTGTATCCGTACCTAGGATTAGCATGTCGTCCACGTATAGACAAACGATGACTCCTCTTCCGTCAGCAAACTTCGTATAGACACACTTGTCTGTTTCACTGACCCTGTAGCCATTTGACCATATGACTTTATCAAACTTCTCATGCCACATTTTGGGAGCTTGCTTTAAACCGTACAGAGATTTCACCAACTTGCAGACTTTGTCTTCAAGACCTTTGATGACAAACCCTTCTGGTTGTTGCATGTAGATTTTTTCGGTCAGCTAGCCATTCAAGAATGGCATTTTCACATCCATCTGATGTATCACCATCTTATGTATCGCTGCGAGAGTAATCAACATTCTGATGGTGGTTATCCGGGCTACTGGAGCATACGTATCAAAGTAGTCGATTCCCTGCTTCTGAGAAAACTCCTTGGCCACCAACCTGGCCTTGAACTTGTCAATAGTTCCATCTGCTTTCATCTTCTTCTTGAAGATCCATTTGCATCCGATAGGTTTTGCTCTTTCAGGAAGATCAACCAACACCCAAGTGTTATTTGAGGTAATGGAATCAATTTCATTATCAATCGGCTCCTTCCAGAAAATATCATCTCTGGTCTTCATCGTCTCATCATAGGTAAGCGGATCTGCTTCCACATGATAGGTGATGAAGTCATCTCCGAAGTTCTTCGGCCTCCTCGCTCGCTTCGACGACGGCTCAGCGAGTTCTGGTTCAACCGTTGTTTCAACAACAACATCTTCTTGGACTACTTCTTTATTAGAAACTTTAGTTTCTTGTGCACGCTTATTGTTCTCCGGTTTATCCAAAAGAACAATATTCTTGTGCCTTATAAATTGTCTTCACGAGATTCGATGATATAATTTGAATAAATATCAAGAAATCTTCTAGCATCACTCTTCTCGGCATACCCCAAGAAGATCATCTTCGTAGTCCTAGTCCCCAGCTTCAGAATTTTCAGATCTGGGAGCTTCACATAAGCCAGAGACCCCCACACTCGAATGACATTCAAGTTAGGTCTGACTTTGAACCAGTATTCATGAGGAGTTACGTCTGAAGTTGCATACGACACTCTATTTAGAATAAAAGTGGTCGTCAATGCAGCTTCTCCCCATTAGCATTTAGGAAGACCCGTAGTTAGCAGCATTGAGTTCATCATTTCTGTCAACGTTCTGTTCTTCCTCTCCGCTATCCCGTTAGATTGAGGAGAATACGGAGCAGTAGTCTCATTGATAATTCCATGTTCTTTGCAGACCGATGCAAATTTATGAGACCTATACTCTACATCTCGATCACTTCTGAGTAGTTGTAGATCGGTTTAACGTTCAGCTTCAGCCCTGAAGTCTCTGAACTACTCGAATGCTGCATCCTTCTACTTGAGAAGTCATGCGAACGTGCACTTCGAGAAACACTTCGAACCGGCCTCTGTGGAGAATTGATAAAAGTCACAGATATCTGAGTGTACTACCTCCAAATGATCAGTACTTTAGTTCAATCATCTGAGAAGCTTCCCAGCAGTCTTGTATCTGTACAGACCTTAAACTCCTCCACCTTCTTACCCCCACATTCCGAAGATAAGGTCCCGGTAGGACAGCTTGAGTCTTCTTCTGTCATAGAACAACTCTCAGTCCACTCAATGAAGTAACTTCATCGCCATCAACAGAAGTTCGAACATTCCTTCAGCACCGAACATCTTTTCGAAGCATGTTCCTCGCCAAAAAATTACCATCTGGCTAGTACGAATGTCCATCTTTCAAGTCTGTATCAGATAACAGACTTTCTGAGATCAGATCGCCAAAAAATCTCTGGTACGTGCAACACGTATTCCAGTGTCCTTGTCGGTGGTTAATTACCACTGTCTCGATCTTCAGAACTTCTGCTAGATATATGTTCGCCATCGAGACCTTCGTCATAACATGGCTCGTCCTTGGTAAACATCCTTTGAGAGCACACGTGGTCAGATGCACTAGTGTCAGACCACTAGTCAGCTACTACGCTAGATAACTCAACCTGTGCAACAATAGCAACCAAGTTAAGTAATCAAAATAACCAAGTTTAGCTATACCTGCTATTTTGGTTTGGGCTTGAATTTGTATTCACGTTTGTAGTGGCCCTTCTTGCCACAGTTGAAGCAAGTCACGAGGGACTTAGACTTCTGTTGCTTGAACGAAGGACCGTTCACTTTCAGATTAGTGGAGTCCTTCTTCTTGTGATGAGAAGCCACCTGCTTTCCCTTGAACTCTCTTGTCTGCACCAAGTTGGCCTTAGCAAGTTGGTTGGACAGAGAGTCCATCTTCTGTTGAGATCGCATTTCGTCCTCAACGTGGATCTCTTGTAGGAGATCTTCCAAGCTAATGTACAGCTTCTTTCGATGCATTTTAGCATAGAAGTTGCTCCAACCAGCATGAAGTTTCGAGACTATCCCTCCAACGACAAACTTGTCGACGAGGGGCATTTTCTCGTCATCTAACTTCTGGCACAACTTCAGGAATTCTTTCACTTGAGGTGGCATCGCCATCTCGTCTTCGAAGAGCCACTTGTGGTACTTCTCGACGATCAAGATTTTGGACCTGTTCTTATCATCTTCATATACCTTACCCAAAGAATCCCAGATCTCTTTGGCCTTCTCCTTCTTAGAATATGACTCTGTCAGAGAGTCTTCCATAGAATTGAGAATCAGCAGTTTATATATGCTGTTTTCTCTCTTCCATTTGCTCTGCTTGATGAGTGTAGCAGTAATAGCTTCGACAGTTCCTCCTTCTAGAATTGTCAGTTCATCCTCAATCAACACATGGTCTACGTCCACGAGTTGAAGAATAAGGGTGACCTTCCTCTTCCAGATTTGGAAATATTCTCCGTCAAATTTCTCTAACTTGTTAAAGCTGGTATCGATGAGAGAAGCACGAGAGTTCTCCATCTATAAGGATCTTGCTTTGAGATTGTTAGTCCCGGGGCTTGATCAAAGATGGTAGACTCGATGTCGAGATCAGAGGTTCAACAAACGTTCACTTTCTGATTATTTTCGAGATCCAAGAGGAACACTATAATATAAATCTGATTACAAAAGCAACAATAATCAGAAAGTAAATCTCACGTTCTTCCTCGCAATCGCAGTTGCTGACGGACAGAACTGAGTTCAAAAAATAAATCTCACGTTCTTCCTTGCAATCGCAGTTGCAGACGGACATAACTGAGTTACAACACAGATGAAGGAGAAGAAAGAAGAAAGAAGAAGAAGAAATATTCTTGCTGGGGTGATTAAGATCACCGTTGCTTAAAGAAAGATTCACCCCAACACGATCTGCTCCCAGGAACCAGGAAGTTCACGAAGAACTTTTGGAACGCTCGTAAGTCAATATTTGAGACTTGAACGGGCTTTCTGGACTTTACAGACTCCCTTAACTCTCTTCTTGGTGCATCTTTCAAAAGAGGCCAATGGGCTCTATTTATAGAGTAGAGTTGAGACTTCACGTCTTCTCCTATCCGATGTGGTACTAAAATACCAATACTCAAAAATAGAGTTTGATATTTTAGATCATCCCACAATCAGCATAGAAGTGTGCCAGTCCATGCCTACCCCCCGAACACTCCCGTGCATGCACGATACATCCTGGAGTCTGTGTCCGAGTCGGAGTCCGCACAACAAAAATCAACTTGCATCCTTGTTGGATTTAATCTTTTTTCTTCTAGGAAAATACTCCCACATGGCACTAACTTGTGCCCCACTACTGTAGCACCCAGTTTCTAAAATGAGGGTAATTTTGAAATTTTGTAATTATAATTATTTTATAATGATATTTAAACCATATTATGATTTTTGGTGATTTTTAGTTAATTAAAACTATTTCCTAAGTCACGACTTATGACTTTGTGATTTTACTGGTATAACCCTAGTGTAAACTCTAGAGATTTCATAACCTAGAGACTACCATGACCATGTAAGCCTAACCAAGTGATTAGGATACCATTTTAGCACTTTTTAACCTAAAGGGTATTTTGGTAATTTTCTAGAATTTATTTGAAATTATTTGTATTTATGTGTTTTTATTATTATTTAATTATTGTTAAGTGTCATGAGAGCCCCTAACCTAGTTTACCCTAATCTAGAGGTTAGTTACTAACCTAGAAACTAAGGGGTTAGATATTTACATGTTAGTTAAAGTATAGAAAATATCTAGATATTTACTTTTGTGATATTTCTTGAAAACCTAAAGATCTAAGCTACCTTTACCTTGAAGTCAAACTTCCTTCAAGGTGAAGCAAGCCAAGGACACCCTTCCCTACCCCCATGGCAGGCCACACACCCCCCTTCCTACATAAACCCATCACATTCATTCATGATTAATTTACATGAATTAAAACCTAGAAAATACCCTTTCCTTCAAACCCCCATAACTTGATCATTTTTGATCCAAATCACCTCTAGTCTTTTGCATTGGGACCCTACAACATCAAGGGTGTTAAGGGAGGCTAGCAATCCAGATTTCACAAGGACTTGGACACCAGCAAGTGGATAGGACACACCCCCTCCTTTTCTTGAGAAACTTGAGTTTTTACTCAATAGATAAAATACCTATAAACCTTGTTAATACTGTGATTTCTCTTCATAAATGCATGCATATAGGTATACCCTAACTGTGGGTCAAGTTTGGTAGGAAGTAGGTTTGGTTTGGTGTCCGTATCAGACACGTATCCTTGGTTGGAAAACCTTGTTTGTTGAAATGCCACAAAGAAATAAATTTTGGTTAATTGCAAAACTAAATACATGATTGTGTAGCCCTATATGTGTAATTAAAAACCCCCACTGACTGAGCACAATTTGGACTCGTGTCCGTGTCCAAAATGGACACGAACACGCTGTACGACACCCCGTGCTGTGTCCTGCTGCTCGGGTTCCCTATCTCACTGTACACGATACTTCGACACACCAAAATTGGTGTACACGTGGGGGCCATGACTGTCAGGCCACCCACAAAATTTTAAGTGAAATCATTGAGTATCGAGGGAGTTCTCGATCTCAAATGGATCCTGCACTGTCGCGCACACACGTACATGCAGTAAAATTTCCGCTCTGATACGAGCCTCGTGTCCCTCGTGGACACGTCGTGGTGTCGTGTCAGGGTGACACGTGTGTAGCCCATCACTGGAAGAACACTAGGACACGAGCACGAGATGTGTCGTGTCCTGTGTCACGAGCACGAGACACTCGACCGCGTGCACGATGCGGTCTGAATGCACGATTTTAGGTCTCTGATACACGTCTCGTGTCATTTCTACACGACACATGGACACGTATCAGGGTGTTGGACACGTGCACTAACCCTAGGCGCACCTACTGACATGAGCACGTGATGTGAGTGTGTGTGTGTCGTGTCCTAGAGCTAGGTGCACGCGTGCACGACGCGGTGACATTTCCTGTGTCCTGGGTTTACCCGATTGGGTTTTTCACGAGATTGACACGTTGTGTCGTGTCGAGACTGTGTCTCAGGCACCCTAGAAGCTAGGGGACACCTAGGGACACTGTTACCAACCCTTGGTTGGGGACCATTGTCGAGTTTAGGGGTTGGTTTTGGGTTTACCCTAACCCACTGTCAGTGTATATATTTTCAGTTTTTTTGGATATTATTCCCAGTTTCAAATTCGAATTTCAAAATGGTTTTTAATGTTATATATACATGTATTAATATGTATTAGTATTGTATATATATATATATGTATGTGTGTGTGTAGTTGGGAATTGGGTGTATTTACATGGGTATTTGTGTAGATATGTGTGTATATATACATGGTGTATATATGTGTGTGTGTGTGTGTGGTTCCAGAAAATTAGAGAACCCCCCTGTCACAGTATTCACACACCCCACACACACACTCCCACATCTCTCTCTCTCTATTGTTCTCTCTCTCTCTCTATATATATATATGTATATATGTATGTTGTATATATATATATATATATATATATATATATATATATATATATATATATATATATATATATATATATATATATATATATAGGTTATGTAGATATATATATATGATATATATTAGTATATATATATTTTGATATATTTGTATATATATATATATGCATATATATAGTTATGTATATATATGTGATACTATACTTTTTAGATGTAGGTTTACATAGAACCTATAAGTTACTGGCCTATGGGTTATAGACATTAGCCTATGGCCATTAGGGGCTAACCCTAATTGACCTAATGACCCATGACCTAACTAGTTGACCCTTGTTTGACTAGAGTTGACCAAAGTCAACCTTAGGTCAAACCTTGGCCTAATTAACCTAGAATTGACTAGGACTAACTCAAATGACTTAGTGACTCAAATATGATTAAACCTTAACTAGTTTGACATTGGTTGACCTAACTTTGACTAGTTTGACCTAGTTTGACTTTTAGAGTTGACCAAGAGTTGACTTTTGACCAGATTGATCTAGAATCATGTAATATGCATTGTATACTCTATTTTTACCATTGTGAATATATTGTGACCTGTTTTACTCTAAATAGGACTCTGTGACACCAGTTCGGACATCTATTCATATCAGTCATACAGGGTGACAGGCGAGTATATTCTCTGATCATTTCATACTTGTTAGGATTTATATTCTTGCACTAGATTACTTTACATGATGCTGTCACGTTATTATCACGGATTGGTACTATATGGGTCTTGTCATGTGATGTTATCCCCCTCGGGGTGCATCAAATACCGTTGTCATGTGCTTTTTACGAACATCTTGTATTTTATGTACACCGCTTTCATGTATACTCTTGTGCAATCTTGTACTCTCATGATCACGTGAGCAAACATGATAAAAACCTCTTGTGCAAGGTAACGTAACTTGACTGGATCCTTGTGTATTGATTGGGGAGGGTGAGTAGGAAATGGTTATGTGATCAAAATTCTATCTTGTGCAATCTTGTAAAATCTTGTATATGTCCTAAACCGTTTATATAACCATATCATGCTCTAAATCACAGGTTACATACAGTTCTTACTTATCATATATATAGATATTTCCAGTTATCAAATCTCTCTCATTTTTATATATATTTTTTACAGTCCATGTATCCTACTCTATGCATGCTTTACATTTCCCAACATGATATGAACTGCATGAGATGTATTGTGCTCGTTCCTATCATGACTGGACCTGTTTGTCACGACCCGCACCCACTGTGAGGGTACAAGAATGTAACAACGCCCAGCCTACGCCGCAGTGTCGGCGGTAGAACGCTGTTCTAGGTCATGAACTTTAACTAACATAATATGAATACTCTCCATAAGGAGGCTAACACAGAGGTACAACTCAATCACAATCTAAGGTAGAATGTAGCATGATGGAAATAGATAAGAAATCCTCAACTGAGGTACAACAGAAAGACATAACAAAGTCTCAACATCTCTAAAATATACAACTCTGAAAGTAAGACAACAGCTAAACATAAAAAGAAAGGACAGTCTAAGCTATCTACACTATACAAGGTATTATCCTGAGCAGCTGCCTGAACCTCCCCAGGGGTCCAGGATGCGAGTGTCATCTAGGCAAGCTCCAAGTAAGGGGTGCAGGGTTCCTCATCATCCTCTGTAAAATTTTCAACAGGTCCAGTCAGGACGGGAGCGAGCACAGTACATCTCAACATTTCATAGCAGGTTAGAAAATATAATCATGCAGTAAAGTAAGATATAGATACTGAAGGAAATACAGTATGTAAACAGAGAGAGAACTGTAATAGAAATATCTACTATAAGTAGAGAGCTACCAGTGACTAGTGATTCAGAGTACAAAGTCGACATGTGAACGGCTTGATTTGTACATGGCTATACTAAAGAGGCGTACATGGCTATTCTACTTTAGAATTGTTCACATGGCTATTTATACTCCCCCGTACCCCCAACTAATACACAAGGATCCAACCAGGTTATGTTATGATTCTATATAACAGCCCCCGAAGTGTAGTAGACCCCGAAGGTGATAAACCCCCGAAGGTGATAGACCCCGAAGGTGATAGACCCCGAAGGTGATACATAGTAGTCCCATAAATGGGGATTCTGATAGACCCAATAAATGGGATAAGGATTCAGAGAAGACTCTGTGATCATATGAGTATATGTCACAAGTGATCAAAGAACCAAAGAAGCATATGATACGCCATGTAAGTGAAACGCACAGAACATAGAGTACCCGATGCTCCCTGAAGGGATAACATCTCAAGAAGGGATCCATATAGTACTAATCCGTGTGACCAACGTGACAGTATCAAGTAAAGTAATTTAATGCAGGAAATAATTCTAAGCAGGATATGAAATGATCAGAGAATGTACTCGCCTCGTATCTGAATGTCTGAAGTAAATGTACTATCCGAGATGAGATACCTGACTCCTAGTTAGAGCAACACAAGTCAAGATGTATACAGGGAATAATAATAGTAATCTACAATGCATCTGCATGCTGTCTAGGTCAAACTAGACTAAAGTCAACATTTGGTCAACTCTAGTCAACTACACTAGTCAAACTAGGTCAACTAGGTCAAGACTGCCCCAAACTAGTCTAATAAGTCTCACTAGGCCTAACCAAGCCTAGTCTAGCAATCACACACCAATCACAAGGCTATACAAGCCAATACAGACCACACATAAAGTCACATTCACATTTAGCTATTTATCATGGAATTTATATATAGCTATATATATATACACATATACATATAGGATTACATATATTTATACAACATTATATATATAGAGAGAGTTAAAGAGGGAAAGAGCTAGTATTATGAAAGGGCTATGTGGTTAGTGTGTGTATACATGAAGGTGTATATCAAGAATGGTTCAAACACTAGCTAACTATACATGGCATATAATATATATTCCTACACCTATATACTTTCACATATAATGCATACATATATAGAAGGGCATGGAAACAAGGCACATGTATGTGTGTAGAGTGTGTAGGTGATATGGTGAGTGAATAGTGAGAGTTTAACACGTGACAGTGGGTGTGTCAAGAGGGTGTGAGTGTATACATGAAGTAGTGCTAGGCAATTGTGTGTAGAGTCTATGAATACCTGTGTGGGTATAACAAGAGAACAGGGAGAACAGAACATGCAAAACAGTATGGACAGTGTGTATCATGAGAGTGCTCCTGTGTGTGTGTGTGGCTAAGATCCTGAAACAGTGAGGAATACATGAAATTGTGTGTAGGTTTCCTGAAAATAGTAGAGTAGTAGTATGAAGTCAGTGGTGTACACTTGTGTGTGCAATTAGGAAATAGAAAAAAAATGCAAACAAGGTGGCATGATTCCTGGAAAAATCAGTGAGTATGTTATCAGGAAAGACAGGGAGTGATATCCTGAAAAACATGGACAGTTTGGAAATTGAACAAATCAGTGAATGGGATGAACAGTGAAGTAACATAGATATAGGAAAACAGTAAATGGTATTAACCTGTGTGTGAACAGTGAGTGTTAGGCCAGGTGTGTAGAGTATTAATCTGGAAACAGTGAGCTAACTTGTATAAAAGTTCACATTAACATGATCATTCAAGTTTAGTTCCTACATTGCTCTAACAGTTAACCACTAATTGAAATCCCCATCTAAAATCCCAATCAATTTCAAAAACCATATCATCCATGAACAGCCAACAGGAATTAACACAATGTGAATGAACCTAACATGGAATTTAAGTATCAAAATTAATTGATAGGAAGGAATATGCAGTTGGCAGTGTGGTGACTGCATTTGTGTACAGGTGTATCATTAGGAACTTGGTTTCTGTGGACAGGAGACAGTATCCAGTGTTCACTATGTACTAATAGTCCAACTCAAGCTCGAAATCTCATTCTAGATCAAACAACTAATTTAAACATGTAAAACTTATCTAGTCATGAACCAATAAACATGTAGGATTAATAATGATACTTAAAAACATCAATTTAAATGGGTTAAATAGGATTCGAGTTTAGGAAAAAAAAATAACTGAAATAAAATATGGAATTAACATCAACCTCATCACATAATCCATTAATTGTGAACTAACTAACAGGATTTAAACATGGATTTAAATCATAGAATCAGTCAAATAGGGATTTTAATCATGGTATCAGTTAAGCAGTCCAACTTAATGCCAAAACCCATTTTATGATCAAAAACCTACTCTAATATGAAATTTCGAACTAATCATGAACTAACAAACATGTAGGATCATTCATGACACTTTAAAACATCAATTGATCAATTAAGAAGGAAATCTAATCTCAGGTTTTAGCTAATGACAGTGATACCTTGTGACAGTGTCATGTGTCTCAGGATTAAAAATAGGGAAACAATGCTTCTCAGGTTTTACAGACAGTCAGTGAGGAATTCACAGTTTTAACCCATCTCAGTTACATACACAGGTTCACATGTTTGATATCAGTGCAATTTGTGTCCCATTTTCAATATTTAGTATAGCAATCAATGTATGTAAACATGTGTAGGCATAGAGTATAAATCTCAAATTTTTGTATATTGAACCAAACAGTTTAAACCAACTCATATATACACACATTGATACCATTTAACAGTTCCTAATGTCAGTTTAACATATATAAACAGTGATACCAATCTCAGGTTTCCTATTCACAGGAAATTTAGGGAACAACTCAGGTTTACAATGTAAAAGAAACAGTTCAAACTGACCTTAAACTTAACATTCAATTTGTGAGCCCAAACCCAATCAATTCAAACCAAAATTTAACACACCCTTAGAAATCACATAGGAGAACAAATTAGGCTTTTAATATCATGCAAATAACAGTATATAGTAGGTTAAAAAGATTGCCAAAGTTGAATTATAAAAACTGGGAAAAACAGTAAAAAGGGACAGTCAGTGTATCAGAAATTAAAAAGGGGAAATGAAGAATTAACAATGAAAATTAATTTAAAACCCAAATACAGAGGTTGGTAATGAAAGTACATTAAGTGTACGTGTCAACCCAAGCATTCGTGTCCAACCAAGTTGGCACAGCCGTGTCTAAACCACTCAAACACCACACGACACACTGGATAGTGCGCAGCGTCGTGCACGTGTTCAAACACGTATAGGACACGACACAAGTGTCCTAAAGTCTCGTGGTCGTGTCTAGGGGTTCGTCAGGTGTACGGGGACGTGTCCAAGTGTCTGCACTGAGTCAGTGTTGTGTCATGTCAAAATAATCAGTACGTATCAGAGGGGGTTTTACCCGCACGAACAGTGCGCGCGCGCGGCTAGTACGACCAGTACGAGGAGGATTTCTCCTCGCACATAAAACGAGAGGCTCCCAAATTTTGGGAGCATGGTGACAGTCACTGCCCCAACACTCACCCAAAATTTTGTGTGTACTCGTGTCCTGTGTCGTGAGAAACAGACCCCGTGATGCAGGACACAGGGACAGTGCACAGACAGCGTGTTCGTGTCCCTCGTGTGGACACGACGCGACACGAAACACCCAAGTGTCCACACAAAAATCACAGAGCAACCCTAGATCTACAATCCTATTCAAACAGATTTCTAAAACAACAAAATAAATTCCTTAGAGGTATTTCTACAAACACTTAGGTATCCTATTGGATACGTGTCCGATACGGACACGAAATGGGTCCACCAAGACACGAAACTAATTCCTACTGTTAGAGGACTCCTAGGGCTGTCCAAATATGCAAAAAAACTAAAATTTCATGGAGAGAATGAGAAGTTACCTATTGGTGTTCTTCTCCTAAAGAAGTTTCAAAATGGGGGATCCTTCATGCTAACCCAAAAGCTCCAAATTGTCCCAAATTTGAGAATGACCTCCATAAACAGTAGAGGAAGGAAATTTAGATCACTATGGAAGAAGTTGAAATGAAAATGGACTACTATTGAATAAACTATGAAGAAGTTTCAATGGAGAACAAACCTTTCCTTAGAAAAATGAAGGAATGAATAAAAATGAGGCACAAACTTTGAGAGGAATTTTATAGTGTTGGGGGGGGATCCCTAGGCTGGTCATAAATGATAGGGTTAGGGTTTTGGGATGAATCTAATGGCTCTTATTCCATCTAGCCTATCCAATGGCCTAGAATCTAGGTTTCACACATGACTTAAATGCAATCTAGTTAACTCTAACTATCATGGCTAAATCAAAACTAATCAATACTAACCATCACTAACCATGGCTAGCTAAGTCTAGGTATGAATAATCTAGGTTAGGTCAATCTAGGTTAGGGCTAAACACAACACAAGACAAATAATATTTAAATCACACCATTCTAAATAATCATTTTAAATTCCAAAATAATATATATTAAATTCAAATATTTCAAAAATTATAAAAATACCCTTAAACAAAAAATGATAAATGAAATACCCTAATCACATGGCTAGGCTCTAGGGTAGACAGTCTCTACGGTTTCACTAGCAAAACACCAAAGTCATAAGTCATGATTTTAAATAGTTTAAAATTAATTAAAAATTACCAAAAATCATAATATGAAATAAATATCAATAAATAATAATTATAATTTCAAAATTACCCTCATTTTAGAAAACTGGGTGTTACACTGTTGAAAATATTACAGATGATGATGGTGACTGTCCTACCTTCTATAGGACACATGAGGGTGACCTTCAGGAGCCTGAGGAGCATCTAGCTCAGTAGAGGGTGCCTAGTCTAGTCTAGTGTTTATAGTTTTCATTTTATATCGGATTGTTCCGATTGTCAATTGTGACTTAGTTATATTTCAGGTCTTGTAATTATTTGTGTTGGACATCTACTTTGTGTGGTGTGATAACTCTATTTATATTCAGTTTCTTTCTTTTATCTGATTCCATATCATGCTCTATCTTTCCTAGACTTGTGTTTGAGATATAGGGTTGAGATGTTATGTTATACCTCTGTGCGGAGATGACAGGTTTATATATCTTATTGTTAGATGTTAGATGTTATAGATGACCTATACAGCGTTCTACCGTCGACACTGCGGCGTAGGCTGGACGTACCCACGTTCTCGTGCCCCTAATCAGGGTGCGGGTCGTGACACATTTTTGTGGTGGCCCATGCAGGTCTGTGTCGTAATTAGTGCGATCTCGTAATGGTGCTCGACTTAGAGTACTAATTACGAGCCTGCAATTAGGACGTAGGACCTAGGACATGATAGGAGTTTCTCAATCACACCTAAAAAATTTCCAATCTTTTGATTATCATGATTACTTCCCTTGTATTAAATTAACTGTCCTTCCTTGATAAATCTACTCATGTGCCATATTGATCTCTTTGTTCGATTCGTCTCCAGGATGACGAAGATGTACCCGCAGGCCACTGGATCGAGTAGCTTGCCCGATAGATCTGACCAGGCTGAGGAGGAGGTTCACGAGACTGCCCCCAGTGATTCCACTATCCCGGAGACCCCGACAGTTGCACAGGGAGGTCTACTACCTCCACCCCAGAGGGTTTCGGCCGTTGTTCCAGGAATACTGCCGCCACCACCACCGATACCGACGGATACACATCATATGTTCCTTCTCCTTCAGCAGATGATGGAGACTCAGCGGGCCTAGGCAGAGGCATCACAGCGCCAGTCGGAGGTGCCACATTGTCAGATTGAGATGCTGAAGCAGAGTACGGAGAACTCGCATCAGCTTGTACTGGCAGCAGTGGAGAGAGTGGTACCGGGTACGGTGCAGGGCCCTACTGGCCAGCAGCCGTACCAGCAGCAGTCCAGGCCGGGGACAGTATTAGACTTTAGGAAGATGAGCTCCAGGGACTTCACGGGTACAGAGGACATCCTTTATGCAGACGACTGGCTAGAGGATGTGCAGCGGAGCATGGAGCTGGCAGAGCTTCCTAGAGCACTTTGGGTTGCTGTTGCTGCCAGCCGATTCTTCGACATCGCGCTGACATGGTACCGTACGGATCCTCATGCGTCGGTGAGAGGGCTGACATGGGAGAACTTCCGGAGGCTCTTCAAGGAGAAGTTCTTCCCGGACGTGGCTCTTACAGCATTGGAGGGCCAGTTCGTGGGTCTGGTACAGGGGAACTCGTCGGTGGACGAGTTTGCAGCAGAGTTCTTCCGCCTTAGCTGGTTCGCTCCCGATATGATCCAGGATGAGGGGCAGAAGGCTCGTAAGTTCCGTAGGGGACTTATTCATGCAGTACGCACCCGCACCTCGGGTCGCCGTGATGTGACGTTCGATCAGATATTGATGGACGTACAGATTACAGAGGAGGACTTTGGCCTCAAGTCGAAGAGGGGCAGTGATACCTTAGGGGCTAGTTCTAGTGCAGGGCAAGCCAAGCGCCCTCACATACAGCAGAGGCCAGTTCAGCAGCCGTTTCAGGGCCAGGGACATATACTTCACCAGCAGGCACCCAGGCAGCAACAACACCCTATATGTAACTTCTGTAAGAAGCAAGGTCACGGATGGGATGACTGCAGAAAGAGTCAGGGCCTGTGTTTGCTTTGTGGTTCAGCAGAGCATCAGTTGAGGGAGTGCCCCAAGAACTTGGCACGATTGGCTCAGGCAGCAGCAGGAGCTAGGGCTCCGACAGGGCAGCAGACGGGACCACCGTTGCAGACTCAGCAGTAGAGGTTTGTCCAGCATCAGCAGCAGGCCAAGGGAGGCCAGCCGGGGCGAGCTTTCGCCATGGCAGTCGATGATGCACAGGCAGAGGGAGAGCTGATTGTAGGTTCCAACCTTTTTGATTCTATTTCCGCATTTGTCTCCTTATAACTGTCTCAAAATTTGATCCTATCTGTTCCTCGTAGTTGATAAAATTTTGTTCGAATATTTCACCGTAAATTATTTTCTTCTGAGATAAGTCGTATGGGCTAGGTCATCTCGATTATGAGATCAAGAGTCTTCTGTAGTCATGCTAGCTGGCATAGTGAGGACATATAGTTGGATTTTGGACGTATTTCTCGGGTGTGGGAATTTAAGGTTTTCGCGGCCAAGCATACGAAAATGCAAAAATTTTAAATACCATGATTCTAGAGGTATGTACCTTAGTCAAGGACTCTGTGAATATCGTAGCCTTGCTCACTAGCATGACGAAGATTCCGAGTATCATGATTTTGGATAAACGCATATGATTATCGGACTATGTGTTTGAGACTGTGATTTTTGTGGTGTTTGACCTAGAAGGAGTATGACCATTCTAATTTCGAGGACAAAATTTTTCTAAGGAGGGTAGACTTGTAGCACCCAATTTCTAAAATGAGAGTAATTTTGAAATTTTATAATTATAATTATTTTATAATGATATTTAAACCATATTATGATTTTTGGTGACTTTTAGTTAATTAAAACTATTTCCTAAGTCACGACTTATGACTTTGTGATTTTACTGGTATAACCCTAGTTTAAACTCTAGAGATTTCATAACCTAGAGACTACCATGACCATGTAAGCCTAACCAAGTGATTAGGATACCATTTTAGCACTTTTTAACCTAAAGGGTATTTTGGTAATTTTCTAGGATTTATTTGGAATTATTTGTATTTATGTGTTTTTATTATTATTTAATTATTGTTAAGTGTCATGAGAGCCCCTAACCTAGTTTACCCTAATCTAGAGGTTAGTTACTAACCTAGAAACTAAGGGGTTAGATATTTATATGTTAGTTAAAGTATAGAAAATATCTAGATATTTACTTTTGTGATATTTCTTGAAAACCTAAAGATCTAAGCTACCTTTACCTTGAAGTCAAACTTCCTTCAAGGTGAAGCAAGCCAAGGACACCCTCCCCTACCCCCATGGCAGGCCACACACCCCCCTTCCTACATAAACCCATCACATTCATTCATGATTAATTTACATGAATTAAAACCTAGAAAATACCCTTTCCTTCAAACCCCCATAACTTGATCATTTTTGATCCAAATCACCTCTAGTCTTTTGCATTGGGACCCTACAACATCAAGGGTGTTAAGGAAGGCTAGCAATCCAGATTTCACAAGGACTTGGACACCAGCAAGTGGATAGGATACACCCCCTCCTTTTCTTGAGAAACTTGAGTTTTCACTCAATAGGTAAAATACCTATAAACCTTGTTAATACTGTGATTTCTTTTCATAAATGCATGCATATAGGTATACCCTAACTGTGGGTCAAGTTTGGTAGGAAGTAGGTTTGGTTTGGTGTCCGTATCGGACACGTATCCTAGCTTGGAAAACCATGTTTGTTGAAATGCCACAAAGAAATGAATTTTGGTTAATTGCAAAACTAAATACATGATTGTGTAGCCCTATATGTGTAATTTAAAACCCCCACTGACTAAGCATGATTTGGACTCGTGTCCGTGTCCAAAATGGACACGAACACGCTGCACGACACCCCGTGCTGTGTCCTGCTGCTCGGGTTCCCTATCTCACTGTACACGACACTTCGACACACCAAAATTGGTGTACACGTGGGGGCCATGACTGTCAGGCCACCCACAAAATTTTAAGTGAAATCATTGAGTATCGAGGGAGTTCTCGATCTCACATGGATCCTGCACTGTCGCGCACACACGTACGTACGGGAAAATTTCCGCTCTGATACGAGCCTCGTGACCCTCGTGGACACGTCGTGGTGTCATGTCAGGGTGACATGTGTGTAGCCCATCACTGGGCGAATACTAGGACACAAGCACGAGATGTGTCGTGTCCTGTGTCACGAGCACGAGACACTCGACCGCGTGCACGATGCGGTCTGAATGCACGATTTTAGGTCTCTGATACGCATCTCGTGTCCTTTCTACACGACACATGGACATGTATCAGGGTATTGGACACGTGCACTAACCCTAGGCGCACCTACTGACACGAGCACGTGATGTGAGTGTATGTGTGTGTCGTGTCCTAGAGCTAGGTGCACGCGTGCACGACGCGGTGACATTTCCTGTGTCCTGGGTTTACCCGATTGGGTTTTTCACGAGATTGACACGTTGTGTCATGTCGAGACTGTGTCTCAGGCACCCTAGAAGCTAGGGGACACCTAGGGACACTGTTACCAACCCTTGGTTGGGGACCATAGTCGAGTTTATGGGTTGGTTTTGGGTTTACCCTAACCCAATGTCAGTGTATATATTTCCATTTTTTTGGGTATTATTCCCAGTTTCAAATTCGAATTTCAAAATGGTTTTTAATGTTATATATGCATGTATTAATATGTATTAGTATTGTATATATATGTATATATGTATGTGTGTGTAGGTGGGAATTGGGTGTATTTACATGGGTATTTGTGTAGATATGTGTGTATATATACATGGTGTATATATGTGTGTGTGTGTGTGTGGTTCCAGAAAATTAGAGAACCCCCCCTGTCACAGTATTCACACACCCCACACACACACTCCCACATCTTTCTCTCTCTATTGTTCTCTCTCTCTCTATATATATATATGTATATATGTATGTTGTATATATATATATATATATATATATTTTTTTGTTTGTTGTATATATATATATATATTTTTTTTTAATATATATATATATATATATATATATATATATATATATAGGTTATGTATATATATCTACATAACCTATATATATATATATATATATATATATATATATATATATATATATATATATATATATATATATATATATATATATATATATATATATATATAGGTTATGTATATATATATATATATATATATATATATATATATATATATATATATATATATATATATATATATATATATATATATATATATATATATATATATATATATATATTAGTATATATATATTTTGATATATTTGTATATATATATATATATGCATATATATAGTTATGTATATATATGTGATACTATACTTTTTAGATGTTGGTTTACATAGAACCTATAAGTTACTAGCCTATGGGTTATAGACATTAGCCTATGGCCATTAGGGGCTAACCCTAATTGACCTAATGACCCATGACCTAACTATTTGACCCTTGTTTGACTAGAGTTGACCAAAGTCAACCTTAGGTCAAACCTTGGCCTAATTAACCTAGAATTGACTAGGACTAACTCAAATGACTTAGTGACTCAAGTATGATTAAACCTTAACTAGTTTGACATTGGTTGACCTAACTTTGACTAGTTTGACCTAGTTTGACTTTTAGAGTTGACCAAGAGTTGACTTTTGACCAGATTGACCTAGAATCATGTAATATGCATTGTATACTCTATTTTTACCATTGTGAATATATTGTGACCTGTTTTACTCTAAATAGGACTCTGTGATACCAGTTCGGACATCTATTCATATCAGTCATACAGGGTGACAGGCGAGTACATTCTCTGATCATTTCATACTTGTTAGGATTTATATTCTTGCTCTAGATTACTTTACATGATGCTGTCACGTTACTATCACGGATTGGTACTATATGGATCTTGTCATGCGATGTTATCCCCCTCGGGGTGCCTCAAATACAGTTGTCATGTGCTTTTCACGAACATCTTGTATTTTATGTACACCGCTTTCATGTATACTCTTGTGCAATCTTGTACTCTCATGATCACGTGAGCAAACATGATAAAAACCTCTTGTGCAAGGTAACGTAACTTGACTGGATCCTTGTGTATTGATTGGGGAGGGTGAGTAGGAAATGGTTATGTGATCAAAATTCCATCTTGTGTAATCTTGTGAAATCTTGTATATGTCCTAAACCGTTTATATAACCATATTATGCTCTAAATCACAGGTTACCTACAGTTCTTACTTATCATATATATAGATATTTCCAGTTATCAAATCTCTCTCGTTTTTATATATATTCTTTACAGTCCATGTATCCTACTCTATGCATGCTTTACATTTCCCAACATGATATGAACTACGTGAGATGTATTGTGCTCGTTCCCGTCCTGACTGGACCTGTTAAAAATATTACAGATGATGATGGTGACTGTCCTACCTTCTATGGGACACATGAGGGTGACCTTCAGGAGCCTGAGGAGCATCTAGCTCAATAGAGGGTGCCTAGTCTAGTCTAGTGTTTATAGTTTTCATTTTTGTATCGGATTGTTCCGATTGTCAGTTGTGACTTAGTTATATTTCAGGTCTTGTACTTATTTGTGTTGGACATCTACTTTGTGTGGTGTGATAACTCTATTTATATTCAATTCCTTTCTTTTATCTGATTCCATATCATGCTCTATCTTTTCTAGACTTGTGTTTGAGATATAGGGTTGAGATGTTATGTTATACCTCCGTGCAGAGATGACAGGTTTATATATCTTATTGTTAGATGTTAGATGTTATAGATGACCTATACAGCGTTCTACCGCCGATACTGCGGCGTAGGCTGGACGTACCCACATTCTCGTGCCCCTAATCAGGGTGCGGGTCGTGACAACTACCCCTCATGTGCACACCTCAACACAAGCAATGCATTATATTGAGATACTCACCATTTGGTGTAGCCGATGTAAGACTATCTTTTCTAGTCCAAAGGCAAAAACACCAACATGATGCACTCAATTTTTGTCTTTGTTGTATTTTGATTTGGTGATCCATTTTGATCATATCTGCTGATGCACTCAGAACATCTATTTTTTAATTATGTATTCATTTGGTTTTTAAGTACATGCAATATTTTTTGGACCACGGGTAACTATGAATCTCCCTCAAAGTTCAATCTCTTTAAGTAACTCATTTTAGGAACATTAGATTTTAGGTTCATGATTGGGGAGAACATATTCGGTCTTGGATATGCTTTTATTCCTTTTTTTCGTTTGTGTATATAGGTTTAGTTGTGAGTTTGTTGTTGGAATCTGATATTCGTGTACTCTGGATTTCATTTGTGTATATAGTTTTATTTATGGAAATATGATTCTTTGATGTTTGGAATAATAAAGAAGGCCAAAAAGGGTCTGAAATTAAGTCATCTAGTATGATTCAGATGAGTTTGAAACATCCTTGTTAAAATTTTTGTACATAGTCTTTAGCTTGAATATAGGAGTGCGTAAGGGCTATGTAGAGGATTTACGAGTAGCGATGGATGGGGGAGCGTAAAAGATGCGCCCTCTGTAATTTCTTGAAACCTAAGAAATTCTTATCATGGTTCACTAAGATCTTGTCTAAACTCAGCTTGATTGTGGCTATTAACTTAGCAAATACCTATCTTTCATATTAATAACAATACTCTAAGCCTAGCATAAGTCATTAGCTACTTTAATTGGCACCAGACTTTGTGTCAGTGGCAATATTTCTAAACATAAGCATGATAATGGTCATATCAGCTGCATGATAATAAGAAAAACAGCCTTATTGTTCATTACATTTCCTCCATACAACTATCTTTCATCGCTTTCTCGCTCTCCAGAGAAGTAGGGGTTCTCAGGAGATCATTCACATACATTTCTTGTGTCTTGATTCATTAACATCAATACGTATTGTACAATACATTAGCTAAGATACAATAAAATAGCCAAAGAAATGGAGTTCATTAAATGAGTTTTTTTTGAGTATACATTCACGAGTTTAGCGGGGCTGGTCCAAGGGACGTCCAACTTTACCATGACTGCCAATTAGCCACAGGATTACAACTAGGAAAATTTTCTGGAACCTCCTAGATTTGAACCAAGACCTCTGGATGAGTCCAGCGTAATTACAATACCACAAATGAGGTCACTTTCAAACAAATATGATACGTAGACCGTTGAATGTATGATTTGTTATCCATAAAATGTTTTAAGTTACATTCAAACTTTTGTGTTTCATTTGTCCATTAAACCGTCGTCATGGGTTCAACACGAAGGGCTGAAAATGACAGTAGCTGTAGTGCCCCGTCCCGCGAAGTCAATTAGAGGAATCGAAATGCCGACGGCGTTCGGTCTTGGCCTTACAACGGCGACTCGAAGACATCGCTCAGGTGGGGTAGTTTCGGTGAACTTGCCTCATCTCAGCCTTCACTTAATAATTCGTGTGTTTTTAACTTGCACAAGTAGGCTTAATAATAAAAGAGACGAATCCACATAGCTAAAGGGAATTATCCTGACGAATCGAATCGAGTTTAGAACATGGAAAACGTCCCACAGTCTGATTAGAGTTGGTGCTCAGCGTGCTTTGAAAATGACACTCGATCCTTCGTCCCGCGGCTTGGGAGAAGGAAAAGTTGGTATTCGACATAAACGAGGAGTTAGCCTAAGTCATAGGCGGCGCCCGCGTAATTGCTCGATAAAGCATGCACGTTTCCTCGAAGCAAGGCTCGGCGTAGCCTTGATCGTCCCACGAGCTAAGTTGTATCGCACGGCTTATGGCATGAGTTAGGTACCCAAAGAATTTGGTTGAAAGTTGAGCGTATGCACGGTCCCACGGTTCTACGGCTGCATATAGCCATTCGTTCCTACGGTGTTAGGGCTCGTCACGTTAAGAAGTGTAAACCCCCAAACTTTTTAAATATTTATTTTTAAACTAAATTGTTTATTTTATTTAAGTATTATTCAATTGTTTTGATATGAAGTATTGTACATATAATTGTACAATGTAAAATCACGTATGATTTATTTTAGTTGTATATTAATATTTTTAAAATATTATTATGGTCGATAATCCTCTCTTTTATATATTTTTTTAAAGAAATATACCTTTAGTATTTATAGGTTTTTAGACTTAAGCCTCTATTTATATTATAAGCCCTTATTGAATTCCAAATCTGTAGTTCTTCTCTCTTTCACTACGCTTATTTCTAAAACTATCTTCCGATTGAGTCATGAGTGAATACATAGCCCATTATTCTCTAACACCATTTTAAAGTCCAATGTACATATACTTTTTAAACCCAATTATGTTTTATCAATATCAAACCAAACATTTTCCTTCTTTTTCTAACCCATAGCCCAAGGCCCAATTTCCATTCCATACAGCTTGCCTATATGAGGAGCTGTAGCAGCATCATAACCCTAACATTTTTCCAAGCTGCCACTCTCCCTTCTTGCCTGTAACTTCCAAATTCCTCCATCTTCCTTCCTAAAGGAACACTTTCTACCGCCTGTAATGCAAGGAACACCGCCTACATCATCAACCACGTCCTCAGCATACGCGATACCACTGGTCTAGCATTGAGAAAAGCTATTCCCAACCCATGTATTCAGCATACATGATCTCCCGTGACCGACTGCATCATCCGAGCCCGCAGCCGAGGATTCTTCGGCCATCCAACTCCTGACCGAGCAGCATGAGCTCGTGGGAAGCCATGGGTCTCCAATACGGTTCCTCGCCGTACACGTCGGAGCGTCAATCCAACCGACCCGACGACTTGCCGCTCGGCCTACACAATCGACCGCCAGGAGAAGACTCTTCCTCGAGCAACTTTACTATCGACGTGTGCGTGAGTCCGATCTTCCAGCCTTCTTACTCCACCAATGGCGGGGCAACCATTCTTTTAGAAGGGTGGATGAGGTTGAGTTCATTGCTCATGGAACGTCTGACTCGGTGCTACTGTTGTCGTTCTTCTTCCTCTTCATACTGCTTCAAGGCTGTGATAACGGATGGTACCACTTTCTCTCATATATTGCTTTACTCTGAAAACATTTACATGGAATCTAGTTAATCCTATTCTTTGTCTTAAAAAATAACAATAATAGTAATTGCTATTCTCGTGAGGAAGAGAACATATGGTTATTTGTAAGCAAATAAAATAATAAGGGTGAAGCCCACTTGCATTAAGAAAATAGAGAATATAATAATAATACATAAACAATGTTCAAGTGAAGGCCTCTCATAGCTTCTGACCCTATCGGATAGCCTTGATAATAGATATGCACTTTGCATATAAGACCTTAGGAAATAGTCTTTTTTGTGTATAAGAAAGAGAATATTTTCTCTTTAGATATATTTAGCTTTTTAATTGCACATAGTTCAATGAAACCTCAACTACTTCACGCACGTTCGTTACCTTGCGACGAAACTTGTGCCATTGGGACCTTGTCATTTTTCTGGTGCTGTATGCCAAGTTTGGTCCAATTCTGAGACAGTTGATCGGAACGCCGTTTTGCGGGTCTCACGCTCCCACTCAACGAGCAATTTTGTGCACGGCCCATCGGAATCCAAAATTGGACATACCGTTGGGTTCGTTTCATCAAACCGGATCCGTAGACATATAGTTTGACGACTTTAGAGACCATTGACCCTGGCACGCTTTTTGGTGCAAAGCGGGTCCAACGGCGGACATCATTTTTGCCCGAAATTACCGTTTTGTCCCTGTGTCCAGAATTAGACTTAAGGACAGGCAATCCTAGATAATTTGACTATTCTGAGACTGTTGGCATGTTTGTTTCAGCTTTCGGAGACAGTTGTGGTGACTTGGACTTAATAGATTACAAGCTGACTGTATTTTTGTTGGATCTGCGTGCAACCTCCAGGCAAGATACCTTGCCTTCCTCTACAGTTTATTTACATGCATATTTATATTATTATACAGTTTTATTAGTTGATTATTTATATGTGATTTGTATATCATGCCTGCTAGTTATATATAGCCTTGTTTATAATTAGCTTTATAGTTCATATTGGATTAGTTTTCTCGTGTATCATGATTGGGTCGTGTCGTGTCAACTTTTGTACTTGGACTGAGTCGCATCGTGTCATAGGATGAATAAGTCATATCGGAACTGCTGTACCTTGAAATTTTTGAAGCTAACCTGCGAGTCCACATTAGAGACGAGGGTTAGTAGTTAAGCTAACTTGCGAGCCCACACCAGAGGCGAGAGTTAGTAAGCTAATCTGCGAGCCCATATTAGGGGCGAGGGTTAGTAGTTAAGCTAATATGCGAGCCCACATTAGAGGCGAGGGTTAGTAGTTAAGCTAACTTGCGAGCCCACACCAGGGACGAGAGTTAGTAAGCTAATCTACGAGCCCACATTAGGGGCGAGGGTTAGTAGTTAAGCTAATCTGCGAGCCCACATTAGGGGCGAGGGTTAGTAGTTAAGCTAACTTGCGATCCCACACCAGGGGCGAGAGTTAGTAAGCTAATCTGCGAGTCCACACCAGGGACGAGGGTTAGTAGTTATATGTCCACACCTGCGAGTCCACACAAGAGACGAGGGTGATGCTAGCCTGCGAGTCCACACCAGGGACGAGGGTTAGTAGTATATGGTTCACACCTGCGAGTCCACACTAGGGACGAGGGTAATACTAGTCTGCGAGTCCACATTAGGGACGAGGCCTAGTAGTTGTTCAAACCTGCGAGTCCACACTAGGGACGAGGTTTTGAGTATTCGATTTGGTTATCCATTGACATCGTGATATCGTGTTCTCTTGTTCTTCTCCAGCAGTTCGTTCAGGCATAGTGGTTCTTCCAGTCGTGTATAGTCGTATTTTCGTGATGATTGGTCCTTTCCTGTTTATCTTCTGTATTTTCTTTATTGCATGATAAACTGCTAGATAGGCATGTTTTTATGTATCTTGCTATGTCCCCTGAGGACCTGATGATCTCTTCAGGTTAGTTATTGCGTGAAGTTAGTTAGCAGCTCTGGATGGCGGATGATTATGACACTTGTGGTCCGGATGTGATACTATTGCTTGCGGGATTCAGATATTGATGCCATGTTTATTATTTAGTTCTTCCCACTCGTGTTTTCCTTCCATCATTATGACATATCATATTTATTCAGTTTATAGACTCATGTTATTTCTTGGAGTCTAATCGGGCATGCATGCTGTCACGCCCCGACCCGGAATCACTCGAATCATCGTCCTCGCAGGGGGCGTGCTGCCGCACGAGCCTGGAGTTGCGCTCGTGCAAGGCAAGATGATAAGTTCTCAAATGGTTATCTTTTGATTTGATATTAACAACGAATGGAAACAGAGTATATGAAACAATTCTCTTTATTGATATCTGAAACTGAGATTACAATGGCTTTCGATAGCCTAACAATATATGCCAGATTGGCTACAACACTCAGGTTCTCTCTTGCCCACAAAGGATTTCACCGTTCCATACATCATGCCTTCTATATCTCGGCCGCATCAATCCAGCTGCGTAGTCCGAGCGTCAAGGCGATAGCACGCTTCAATGCGCTTCGGCATTCCAAGCCTTAACACGTTCAAGCAACGCTTCGCCGTGAGCAATCCATTCCCTGCACCCTGCATAAAGCTGGTGGGGGATCAGTACGTTCGTCCTCGCATGTACTGAAGCAAAGATCATCTTTCCAAACCGACATTTTAATCTTTACATTGAATCATGCAACTTAGCTTATGATCTTGCTATGTTCTCCTTAGGGTCAATTTCATGGCAACTTTGAAAGCGTAAAGCATTTATCATAGCAACATGTTATCGAATTAAATAGGCAAACAAACAAGCAATCTCGTGTTTGATTCGTGGCGCGACTTACCAAGTCGACGCACTCGTCCTTGCACCGACGTAAGGTGAATACGCCGTAATCCTTCCCTGTCATGTTATTGTGCATATCTAAGCAGGATCTCTATGCGGGACGCATATGCGCCTACACTTTCAACCCATCGTTCCTTAACTATATGAGGGCCGTTGGCGTATCCGTGCCGGAATGGACTAAAGGAGTTCCTTTCTTTTCTCTCCTTCTTTTCTCACTATTTGGTTGGGCTGCCGGCGTTTCACGGGTTGGGTCACTCTCCCAAACAACCGAAACATTCCCGGTACATGCCATCATTTGCGGCTTCTCCCATCTTGTTTAAGGATGTGCGCCTACAAAGATTATCATCCCTCCGCGGCCAAATCGGTTCCAGGGACCTCCGGCATTTATCCGTTTGGGGGGATACTCGTGCACGAGTTATTATCACATTAATCTCGAGCCCATTCCAATCGACCATGCAACGCCCTATCATTCAACAGTTAAATTCAAACAACCAAACATAGTCTTGAGTCCGAGACTCAGACTTATCGTCTCGAATTTCTTCCATTTAGCTTTCTATGTTCTTTCGTTTCGCACTTCGTTTCGATGATTCAATGGCATCGTGCCTCAACTCAATGCTCGTCAACCGAACGACCCGAAGGTCTCGAACACCTTTCGAGGCAACATGTCATATCCGACAGTTCCGCCACATTCATACCGCAACTGTATTCTCTCGCAACGAAGCCATCTTTTATTATCCCGTACACGTGGGCACGTTTCGACCGTACTTCCAATGTTCTACAACTTAGCATTCAATGTTCGGGGCTTGCGCGCTAGGGCGCTCGCCTATTGTCTTTCAATGTTCTAGCCGTCTAACTCGTGCATCAAAGGCACGGTATGGTTCATGCACTAAGGCACTCGCCGATCATAGTTATCCCATGTTCTTACGGCTTGCGCACCGAGGCGCTCGCCTTAGCGATATCCAATGTCCCATAGCGACTCGTGCATATTGATACACGTTTCATTTCAATTGTTCTAACTTAGTGTTCGACTCACGCTATGATTTTATCTTCGATCGGCCATGCCTGTGGCGTCGATAGGTTAACTTAGCATACAATGATATATTTGACTTATCGAATGAAGGAGTAAAAAGAAGTCAATCCTCCCACCTTGAGTCGATACGCCTTCGTCGTTTCGTCGAGCCGATGCGGCTCGATTCCCTAACTTTGTTGTACGGCCACTCTCCTGACTTAGCCATTTGAGCACTTCGTGCTTCGTTGAGTTATACGCCAAATTCGCCTTAGCATGCCCAAGTCTTAGCCCGTCGCAAGGCGACGATTTGATTTCGCGGACCCCTTACTAAATATTGCAAAAGATCGACCTCTAATATTTTCCCGTCAAAGTATAACCTGCACACGAAACCAACTAAAGTCAAGACTTGCATCGATTTGGACTTGCGCCTTGGTCGATTCGATTTCTTAGAATCTTCGAGCCGATTTAACGCACTCATCCTTCGGGGCAACGCGGCGCTTCGCATCGATTCATTCGATGCATTCTTCGGGACAAGGCAACTCTTCGCATCGTCTTAGTTCGATACGTTGCTCGGGACAACTTAGCTCTCGTATCGTTTTGCATCGATACATTTTCTTGCATCAACGGGACTCGTTGGGTCAAGGCTTCAGCGTAATGCACCGTGCGGAGCGGGGCATTACAGAATATACCACTCAAACAAGGTTCGTCCTCGAACCAAAACCAACACTCTGACTAAGTGTTTTATAGATCGTTTCACGATCTCGTCCCACCAACGTTGTTCAGTTTCTCACTATCTCGCAAGCTTTTCATTAACATTTAAAGGTCATCCCTGCAGCTCGATTTGAATTTTGTATACAACTCGATTTGGATTCGTACCTATATTCAAGGCGTCCCAAAGATATGTGTATTTCGACCAAGTCCAGTCGTAGCAAATTGGAACAAAGCTGACAGGTAAATTTCAATCCTATGCTTGCCATCTCCGTACTCTCTATTGGACTTATCCTTAGCAACCGTTCTCAAAATTTCATCGCATACGTATATTCAATACATACGTGATTCATTCAATAAAGTCACTGCACGCGACGCGATTCAAAATCGCCTTTCTCGTTTCGTATGTTTCATCGGGACTATCAATTCTACGCATTGCGTCAAGCCGTCGCGCATCCAATCACAACGAGTCTCCGCAACGCCTTGCGTTCGAAGTCGCTATCCAACTATTTTCGAAGTCTGGCTATGCACTTATCTTCGATACGATTTCCTTCGTTGACTTGCAAATGCATCAACATTCAGGGCTACGCCCGCTGGTTACTTACAAAGTCCCCGTGCTTAGATTCTTCCGACGCAAGTTTAAATTGACATTGCACAAAGGCCACAATCTATCCGACATGCAAGTTTACAGCAAGGCGATAGTGCTCAAGGCAACGATCGCCTTAGCACAAGGTCTTTGCGACGCATCTTACATTCAATTTCCTAACGAGTAGAAATTCGATAGCCAAATTCCCAACTTATCCATCTCGCAACATTGAATGTAAATTTCGATTCACGCAAGCTCAATTGCAAGGTGAATCCGAATCTAACGACATGACTCGTAAGTCGTTCCCTTATCATTCCCTCTCGTGCATAGCACGTTTCTCGCAATCGCCTATTCTTATCGTCAACATGCACCGTGTTATATTTGTTATCGGTGCAATCTCATGTACGATATCGCATGGGTCATCTTACGGTCTGCAGCATTCAATTTGATTTGGCGGTCAAGTCTTCTAGGGTCAGCTGCCCCGAAGCTACGCTCGATAATTGTGGATCATCACCGAAGGACAGTTTAATACGAACCATGCTATATCTTATTTTGGAGCCAAATCACGTTCCGACGATTCTATGTGTCTATCCAATTTCGGACAAAACCATTTCTATCGGCGCAACTGATGCGCAACTACCCTCCGAGTCAAGTCATGCACTGCCGTCGATGATTCCGCAATTTACGAAACATCTACTCGCATCAAGTTCGAGTCTATCTTATTCGCGGGTCGACACACGAGGTGCTATACGCATCGAGCAATCGTCGATGACTTATAGTCTCGTCTTGATTAATCACAAAATTTACGATCAACCAAATTCGTTCATTCTCGTATTGTTACTTACAAAATTTTGATAGCGCAAGGCGCATTCCATTTTGTATTCTCACATCGTGCTTACGTTTCCTTACGTATCGATCTCGATACGCCGTATCCATTTCGATAACGTAAGGATCAACTTTGAATCTATTTCAACGTCAACTTAACTCGTATCGCATACATCCAAGTTCGCAACAAACTTTTCCATACGTATCGAATCATTTTCCGATTCACCGCATCCTGCTATCCTTTGATCGCGTAACCGAGTTACCGATTATCCAACATCGTGCCCTCGAGTTATACGATCTCGCCCTCTAAGTTTCGCGTGTTTTTCAGTCGTACTCAAATGAGTGTCGCCATAACTTAACCAACTATTTCATAGGCACAGTTTCTCGCGTCGACCAACTTTCTTACCGAAGTCGCATATCGTGCGATTCGATTACAATTCACACCACCTAACATTTCTATCGAGATCGTAAGTCGTACGATTCGATTCATCTCGCCCAACGTTTCTACCGAGATCGTAAGTCGTGCGACTCATTTGTAAGCTCGAGTATTTCTTTCCCGTCGATCCGATTATTGCGTCAAGGCATAATCGTTTCGCTAGTCTCGGTCGTCCGACCAACTATAACTTCCGTCCGACGTATCGTTCATCGATACGAGTCTCGCCTTATCGTCCCAACCGATTTTCGAAGAACACTTGTATCAACATATCGTCATACAAATTTTCAACGAGTCTCGGTACTCTCCCGTCCGTTGCGGACAAACCTTCCGCAATTCTCACAACGTGTCGATGCAATTTATCGTACAAGTGCTATACCATATACCACTCGAAATCGAGTCATTCATCGCCTACGTGGTATGGCATATACCACTCGGAACTCAAGTCATTTCCCTCGCATTATACTTAGTATAGGTCGACATTCTCTTCCGACTCACGATTTCCGCAGTGATCGTGTTTGATCACAACCGTAACTTTGATTCTATCAAAAATCTGACACGATTCGGTCAATGTTCTCGCTTGCCAACATAAGTTTTGTGTGCAACCGAACGATTCGTTCTATCGATTTACGATTTCAATTCTTTCCTTACGTTGTATCTCGCGCAATAATTTATTTAGATACGCGTTGCACTCCGTGCAAAAAATTTCACTTTCGATACGCGTTGCACATCGTGCTACGATTTTATTTCTGACACTTTCATTTCCCTTTGTACAACGATTTATTTCCAATTTCCTTTGTACTTCGTGCAACGATTAATTTGATATGCGTTGCACCACGTGCAATAATTTTTACTTTCCAACACGCGTTGCACATCGGGCAACGATTATTTCTGATATTTACCGCACCTCGTGCAACGAATTACTCTCGACTTTCCAAGTCAATGCACAATCCGTTTAACACATTCGGTATTGGCTTATCACTTCTCACTTTTATTTTAACGCATATTCACATTAACTCGCTGCACTTCGTGCATTATTTTATTTCTCATTCAACATGTTACATTGCCACAGTATCTCAAATCGTATTCCACAATTTGTTGCGCTTGCAGCAACTAACATTTTTACGGCTCGTTTACATTCAATGCAATATACCCTTCGCGACTTCCTTAGCAAACATCATGAAATTTCCAAAACACATGCGGCAAAATTTCATGATTTGTATTAGACTTACTGTATGGAACATCCAGTGCGGCATCGAGTAGAGTCAAGAGTGATATCAAGTGGTGGTGGGCAACTTTTCGAACTGTAATGAAGCGAGAGTCCAGAGGAAATTGAGCCTAGAGCTCTGATACCAATTTGTCACACCCCGACCCGGAATCACCCGAATCATCGTCCTCGCAGGGGGCGTGATGCCGCACGAGCCTGGAGTTGCACTCGTACAAGGCAAGATGACAAGTTCTCAAATGGTTATCTTTTGATTTGATATTAACAACGAATAGAAACAGAGTATACGAAACAATTCTCTTTATTGATATCTGAAACTGAGATTACAATGGCTTTCGATAGCCTAACAATATATGCCAGATTGGCTACAACACTCAGGTTCTCTCTTGTCCACAAAGGATTTCACCGTTCCATACATCATGCCTTTTATATCTCGGCCGCATCAATCCAGCTGCGTAGTCCGAGCGTCAAGGCGATAGCACGCTTCAATGCGCTTCGGCATTCCAAGCCTTAACACGTTCAAGCAACGCTTCGCCGCGAGCAATCCATTCCCTGCACCCTGCATGAAGCTGGTGGGGGATCAGTACGTTCGTCCTCGCATGTACTGAAGCAAAGATCATCTTTCCAAACCGACATTTTAATCTTTACGTTGAATCATGCAACTTAGCTTATGATCTTGCTATGTTCTCCTTAGGGTCAATTTCATGGCAACTTTGAAAGCGTAAAGCATTTATCATAGCAACATGTTATCGAATTGAATAGGCAAACAAACAAGCAATCTCGTATTTGATTCGTGGTGCGACTTACCAAGTCGACGCACTCGCCCTTGCACCGACACAAGGTGAATACGCCGTAATCCTTCCCTGTCATGTTATTGTGCATCTCTAAGCAGGATCTCTATGCGGGACGCATATGCGCCTACACTTTCAACCCATCGTTCCTTAACTATATGAGGGCCATTGGCGTATCCGCGCCGGAATGGACTAAAGGAGTTCCTTTCTTTTCTTTCCTTCTTTTCTCACTATTTGGTTGGGCTGCCGGCGTTTCACGGGTTGGGTCACTCTCCCAAACAACCGAAACGTTCTCGGTACATGCCATCATTTGCGGCTTCTCCCATCTTGTTTAAGGATGTGCGCCTACAAAGATTATCATCCCTCCGCGGCCAAATCGGTTTCGGGGACCTCCCGCATTTATCCGTTTGGGGGGATACTCATGCACGAGTTATTATCACATTAATCTCGAGCCCATTCCAATCGACCATGCAACGCCCTATCATTCAACAGTTAAATTCAAACAACCAAACATAGTCTTGAGTCCGAGACTCAGACTTATTGTCTCGTATTTCTTCCATTTAGCTTTCTATGTTCTTTCGTTTTGCACTTCGTTTCGATGATTCAATGGCATCGTGCCTCAACTCAATGCTCGTCAACCGAACGACCCGAAGGTCTCGAACACCTTTCGAGGCAACATGTCATATCCGACAGTTCCGCCACATTCATACCGCAACTGTATTCTCTCGCAACGAAGCCATCTTTTATTATCCCGTGCACGTAGGCACGTTTCGACCGTACTTCTAATGTTCTACAACTTAGCATTCAATGTTCGGGGCTTGCGCGCTAGGGCGCTCGCCTATTGTCTTTCAATGTTCTAGCCGTCTAACTCGTGCATCAAAGGCACGGTATGGTTCATGCACTAAGGCACTCGCCGATCACAGTTATCCCATGTTCTTACGGCTTGCGCACCGAGGCGCTCGCCTTAGCGATATCCAATGTCCCATAGCGACTCGTGCATATTGATGTACGTTTCATTTCAATTGTTCTAACTTAGTGTTCGACTCACGCTATGATTTTATCTTCGATCGGCCACGCCCGTGGCGTTGATAGGTTAACTTAGCATACAATGATATATTTGACTTATCGAATGAAGGAGTAAAAAGAAGTCAATCCTCCCACCTTGAGTCGATACGCCTTCGTCGTTTCGTCGAGCCGATGCGGCTCGATTCCCTAACTTTGTTGCACGGCCACTCTCCTGACTTAGCCATTTAAGCACTTCGTGCTTCGTTGAGTTATATGCCCAATTCGCCTTTGCATGCCCAAGTCTTAGCCCGTCGCAAGGCGACGATTTGATTTCGCGGACCCCTTACTAAATATTGCAAAAGATCGACCTCTAATATTTTCCCGTCAAAGTATAACCTGCACACGAAACCAACTAAAGTCAAGACTTGCATCGATTTGGACTTGCGCCTTGGTCGATTCGATTTCTTAGCATCTTCGAGCCGATTTAACGCACTCATCCTTCGGGGCAACGCGGCGCTTCACATCGACTCATTCGATGCATTCTTCGGGACAAGGCAACTCTTCGCATCGTCTTAGTTCGATGCGTTGCTCGGGACAACTTAGCTTTCGTATCATTTTGCATCGATACATTTCCTTGCGTCAACGGGACTCGTTGAGTCAACGCTTCAGCGTAATGCGCCGTGCGGAGCGGGACATTACACATGCTAGTGGGCTGCAGACTACGACCCATACTTGTTTATTCTTGTTTTACAATATTCATGTGGATTGAGATATAGATTTGTTTGCCATGATTTGGCAGTTTTACCCTAGCCTTGACTGTGTTTACGTATTCGAGTCGGGCTGGAGTCCGCTCGATACGTAGCTGGCTTGCTCACGAGCTCGCTTCCAAAAAGCGGGTACGGGTCGTGACAAGTTTTTTTGGTGGCCCATGCAGGTCAGAGCATATCGTATCGGTTACATAACTGTACTGGTACGAGCCTGCGACTATGACTAAAGCTTAGAAATATCAATCCACACTGTCTTGAAAATTCTCTTAGAAATTTCTCTACCGTCCTTGAAACTTCATGTTTTCTATCGATTATTCTTCCTCGCCTTCCCGTACCATTGTTCTCATCCCTTCCTATTTTCGGGGTGACGAATGATCGTGTTGTCTAGAATTTATCAGAAATTCTTAATTTGTAGTGTAAGTTAGTTGATTATTGAGATTTTGTTGCTAGATAGATAGGAGGGGATTAGATATGCCATATGTCATAGATATCTATTGGTAGTAATTTTTGCAACTAGTGTGCAAGGTTATAAAATGTTATGGCATCATGTGTTTGAAAGGGGTAGTGTAACCAAAGGTGGGTAGAGATTCTAGCGACTTATTCTTGGTGGTTAGTTAATTGTGAAGAACATTTATGAAGTTTATTATATTTGATAAAAAGAAAAAAAAACCTTTAGAAGATAAAATCTATTGAGAATTTGAAGTTTTGATGGAGTAGTATAGGTTAGGGTGGCTATATGTTCCCAATCACCTATTTGGTTCTTGGTGATCATAAATTTTTGTTGAAAGTATTGATGGAAGTTAGCAGACTGGTATTTGATGATTATATTGCTAGAGTCCAAAATGTTAGTAGAAAGATTATTAGTAAAATGGAATTTTGATAGGAAAATTTTTAATCTCAATGGATTATTGTAAGCCCCTGTTTTTCAAAAATTATTTAATTAGTGTTAATTAATTATTAATGTCATTTTTAGCCTTAAAATATTTATTATGATTTTTAGGAATTTTATTAGAATTTTTAAATAAATTTTAAATGAGTTTTAAATACTAAAATATCAATTTACAATTTTCTAAAATGTTTTAATATCATTTTGTAATTTTTAGAATTATTTTAATATAGTTTTGTAATTTATCAAATTGTTTTAATTATAGTTTGTAATAATTAGAATTGTTAATATATCAGTTTATAATTTATTAATTGTTTTTAAGTGTGGAGTGCAAATTTATATTTGCACTTAGACACTGCTAGGACCATTATGTAATTTCCTAAAACCTAGGGACCCTAGTGCTAAATTCCCTACCCACTCCCTGCCTGACGACCGACGACCCGGCTGCACCCGCCATTTCCGGCCAGCGCACACCTCCCCGACCGACTCAACCCCCCTATTTAAACCCCCCTCACTCCCCTCAGTCGACCATCACTCTCCCCGACCACCATCGACGTCCCCAGCCCCATTTTTTCCCCAAAAACCCTAGCCGTAACCCTAACTCCGGCCATCTACTTCGCCCAGCCCCACCGTCGACATCCACCGCCCACAACCGCCATCATCCGACGTGCCGTAGCGAGACGACCGCAGTACCACCGGAGTGCCACCGCCCCGACTCCTACTCCGCCGGCTAGCACGTTCAAATCCCCCCGACTAGCCGGACATGTGAGTTGCGGTGTCGAAAGCGTGTTGTGCGTGTCTCGTGTTTGACGTATGTTGTTCGTCGTGTCCTGACGAACACGAAGGTAGGACTGGACACGAGTTTCTTGGCCCGTACGTGTCGTGCTTAGCACGAACACGTAGAATCCTGTGTCCCTAACTGTCCGGACACGTGATCGATTTTATTATATTTTTTATATATAATATTTAACCTAACCTAAATAACTATAACCTAAACCCTAACTCTAACACAACCATCGGGCTGACCCCCTGGCCAGCCCGACCTAGTCTAAACCCCCCCCCCGCGCGCAGTGGGCCGAGCTCGAGCCCTTGCTGTTGCGTTTAATTCTTTTTCTTTTTCTTTTCCTTTTTCTTTTTCTGTTTTCTATTATTATATATATATATATATATATATATATATATATATATATATATATATATATATATATATATATATATTTTTTTTTTATATATATATGTGTGTGTATATACATATATATTTGTATATATATATGTATATACTATATATAGGCAGTATTTTTATACATGTATATATATTTTTATACTTAGTAAATTTTTATATATATATATATTTGTATTTATATATATATATGTATATATGTATATATTTTCATATGTATATATATTATTATATATATACTATTATATATATGTATACAATATTTATATATATATATACTTTATAATTAAGTATTTTCTTATATATATATATATATATATATGTACTTTTAACATATGTATGTATATATTCATTTTGTATAATTTTACCTTATTAAAATATTAATATTTATTTTGCACTTTTACCAATTTGTATTTTAGTGTATTTAAATTACTGCAACCATTTGATGTCCAAGCCTAGCATGGATTTTTGGGCCCAAATGTGTTTTCACAGATTCAAGATCTGTACAAGTCATATTGGACTTGATTCATGGCCTTGGGTCCTGTATTTGAACTTTGGTTCAAATTACATACATGGACAAAATACGCAGATAATTAATTATTTAATTTTGATTTTGTGCAATGCTGTTTATGATTTTCTAAAAATACTTAAAGTACTGTTAAAATTCTGGAAAAATAGTATTTAGATATTATGTTAATTTAGCTAATTTAGTATAATTTTTATAGTATTTAATTTATATTTTTGCCACTAGTTTGGCATATGAAACCAAAACTTATTTTCTGTATACTTTGGAAAACTGATTTTTATAAAATACGTGTACCGGTTAATAAATTTCAGAAAATTATAATAAATTTCTATAATTAACAAGGATCATTTTGTTTCTATTTTATGTAAAAACTAAGTTTTTTGTCTATCTCAAAAATTGTTGGAACACAATGATCATTTGATTTATTTATTGATTAATTACGACTTGCAACTTTTTGTGTTATTTTGAGTTTTAGCCGTATTGAACCTCACCCCTCACTAGTGTAAAGACCCTAGAAAGTTAGTTAAAGTAGTGTGTCACCCCACATTGATCTCCTATGCTAAAGTCATCATTTTGGCTAGGTGGCCAGTCACAAGTCGTGTTGCACCAATTAGTGTCCTAGTATTTTAGCTTAGTGTAAAAACTAAGTTTATGTATTTATTTCTACAGTGACGAGTTACCGAACATCTATATCTCTTTTATCGCAGCTTGCTTTACTTTGCTTTGCTTTGCTAGAGGCAAGTACTTTCTACAAACTTTACATACTGTTACATAAATGAACTGCTAATCCAACCATGTTAAATGCTGATCCTTGGGGTAGCAAGTTAAAATATCACATGTTGTACTTTCCATTACTACCATGCTTAGAACAGTCTTTATGTATCTCTCACATGATTAGAATATGGGTTATGGGAAAACTGATAGTAGAGTACGTGATCATACCCCCTTTATCGTACCGAGCAAAGTTACATTTTATATGTTACTGTGCCGTAGGCCTTTATTCCGTATTTCTGTACGGATGTATACCTATGCTGTACACTTGTACATATATATATTTTATTTACATGTGCCCCAGCACATTGTACATCTATTGACCGATCACGTACCTGCTACAGTTTTAAACATTACATATACATCTCTCTCTATGACATATGTGTCCTTGCCATGATAGACTATGTGATGCCATGTTTTCAGTTATTTCCTCTTATGTTCATTTCCATGTTTCATATGCTAGTTTGCTAGATTCAGTACTTGCTCCCGTCCTGACAGGATAACGTTGTAGGTATCCTTACTGAGGAGGAGTTACTCTGCGACACATATTATGGAGATACTGCCGAGGACTCGGCTTTGCTTTACGAGGATGTTCCTACGGGGAACCTCGCCTAGTTATCTTTTTTGCTTTAGACTTTTGAGTGTAGTCATGTATTAGACTACGTATTTTGTAACTGGACATATATCCAGTTTTACAATTCAGACTTGTACTTGGACATTTTTCTATATGAGACGACTTTTGTGTTTGGAGCATTTATGACTTTTATTCACTTATAGAACTGTTAGCACATCTAGTCTTATCCTGTTGTCTTTAGAACAGCATACTACGTTTTATCTCAAACGTAGGCTGGGCATGACTCGGCCTGGTCCAACAATTTAGGTAACGGTCGTGACATGTTTTTAGTGGTGGCCCATGCAGGTCGAGACTAAATTATTTGGTTACGTTATTGTACCAAGCATGCCTGCAATTAGGAACTTAAGTTAATTAGACAACATTAGAAATGACGCTTAGAACACCTAGAGGAATACTAGGATTGCAACATAGGAAAACATCACATGCTTGCTATTATAGTTAGATTTTCTTGCCTACGATTGCTTACTTTAAACAAGTCCTTATAAGTCCTTTTTATTGTAATTAGATGGTGTTTACTCGTTCATCCCAGTATGTTACACCTGAGAATGGCGCACTCCTTATCCAGTCAGCTGACCAGTTGACTGATACACCCCCACCTTCACCTACCACATTCCTCCACTCCACAGATCCACAAACGCAGATGCCTCCACCACCCTCCACATCCCAGGCCCAGCAGGATCCAATACTTCCACCACCCCCTATCATCGTACCTACCCAGGCTTCCGTCACACTCGACAGGAACCAACTGCTCACTATGATCCCGGGGTTCCTAACAACCCATCAGGAGCAGACTGCCCTACTCTGCCAGAGGATGGAGCGTTCTGAGGAACGTCCCGTGGTCCCACCACCTGTGGAGCCACGGCAGAGAGCGGGGACGATCAAGGACTTCATGGGTCTGAATCCCAAGGAGTTCTCTGGGACTGAGGGTATAGTAGTAGCAGATGATTGGCTAGACTCGGTAGAGAGGAAGCTCCTTGGAGTTAGGATGCCGGGTGACCTCCAGGTCGAGGCAGCGGGATTTCTGCTGATAGACTTGGCAGGAGTCTGGTTTCGGATTGAGCCGTTGTTTGTGAGAGGGAGAGCCACTTGGGATCAGTTCAAGACCCAGTTCAAGAAGAAATTCTTCTCGACCACTGCTAGAGTAGCCATGGAGCTAAGATTCCAAAACATCCAGCAGGGGAACCGTTCTGTTGATGACTATGCGACAGAGTTTAGTCGCCTGAGCCGTTTCGCTCCTAGTCTGGTTACAGATCCAGAGGAGATGACCCGTAGGTTTTGCCATGGTCTAGTTCCAGACATCGGCATTCTTATAGTGGCAAACGGTACGACTGACTACTACCAGAGCCTAGAGTTGGCCCGGAGCATTGAGGAACGTCTTCTGTCTAGCAAGAGGCCGGCTTCTGTATATCATGAGGGACTGTCCAAGCGTCAGGCTTTCCAACAGAGAGCACCGATGCCGCCCCATCAGACTTACCGTCCCCGTACATCACATCACCCGACCCCGCCAGTTAGAGCCCCGGGACCCAGGCATCAGCAGCAACAGCAGAGGGGAGCTATATGTTCTTTCTGCGGAAGACCAGGGCATGATCACACCATCTGCAGGAAGAGGTTGAAGCAGTGTTTGGCTTGTGGGTCTCCCACCCATCAGATTTGAGAGTGCCCAGTAGCAAAGACTAGAGGACCGCTCCCGACTCAGCAGCAGAGGTTTGGGCAGCATCTGCAGCAGCAGAAGGGACCTCAGGGGAAGGTTTATAGTCTACCTCTTGAGCCGGAGCCGGGGAAGGTTTCAGAGCCAGATTACTTAGCTGACGTCATCACAGGTCATGTTTATTTACATACTTTTCTAGCTCTATGCTTGTTTGATTCTGGTGCATCTCATAGCTTCCTATCATTAGAGTTTATGCATAAACACTATCTAGTAGCTTCACCTACTGCGGAGATTAGTAGAGTGATAACGGAAGGAGGACCAGTGCCTATTAGAGCTATCTATAGATGTTCTATTTTTATAGCCGGGGGAGAGTTCAGGGGACGATTCTTTGTGATGCCACTCCCCGGTTATGATATCATATTAGGGATGGACTGGTTTAGCTATGCCCATGCATCTATAGACTGTCACGAGGGTAGTATTTTATTCAGTCCCCCAGGCACAACACCATTCAGTGTCAGGAGGACAGGGCCGGAGATCAGCCTAGAGCCGAACTGTTGTGCAACAGTTGGGGACGTAGCACCGCCATACCCTATCATTAGGGAGTTTATGGATGTATTCCCAGAGGATCTTCCAGGGCTTCCGCCTGACAGAGATGTGGAGTTCACCAAAGATTTAGTGCCGGGTTCATCACCAGTATCCCGGGCTTGCTATAGAGTGAATCCCAATAAGGCCGTAGAGATGAAAGAGCAGATTGATGACCTGTTGAAAAAGGGTTTCATTCGATCCAGTGCTTCTCCATGGGGAGTGCCAGTGCTCTTTGTGCCTAAGAAGGATGGTACAGTCCGGTTGTGTATTGACTACCGAGCCTTGAATGCCATCACCATCAAGAACAAATATCCTCTGTCCAGGATAGATGATTTGTTCGACCAGTTGAGCGGGGCGAAGGTGTATTCCGGGATAGACTTGAGATCCGGGTACCACCAGGGGAAGGTTAGGGCAGCAGACATGCAGAAGACGACGTTCAACACGAAGTACGGGCAGTACGAGTTTCTGGTGATGCCATTTGGTCTCACAAATGTGCCAGCTGTCTTTATGAATTTGATGAATAAGACATTTCACCAGTATCTGGATAAGTTCGTCATAGTATTTATTGACGACATCCTGATATACTCGAAGACGCCAGAGGAGCATGCAGAGCACTTGCGGATAGTTCTGAAGATTCTGAGGCAGGAGAGATTGTTTGCCAAATTGCCGAAATATGAGTTCTTTTTAGACCGAGTGGAGTTTCTCGGCCATGTAGTCACTGGAGATAGAATCTCGGTGGATCCCAGGAAGATTGCTGCAGTTGAGACATGGAAGGCTCCGACGTCAGTTTCAGAGATCAGGAGCTTTCTGGGTTTAGCAGGCTATTATAGAAAGTTCGTTCAGGACTTTGCTAGGATAGCTGAACCCATGACGAAGCTGACGCGGAAGAATGTAGAGTACATCTGGTCAGAGGACTGCCATGCAGCGTTTGAGGAGCTGAAGAGGAGGCTGACGACCGCTCCAGTTCTGACATTACCTTCAGGTTCTGGAGGTTTCACCATTTACAGCGATGCTTCTGGGACGAGGCTAGGATGTGTCCTACAGCAGCATAGAAAAGTGATTGCTCATGCATCTAGGCAATTACGGACTCATGAGAGGAATTATCCTACCCATGACCTAGAGTTAGCTGCGGTGATCTTTGCACTCAAGTTATGGAAACATTACTTATACGGAGAGCGTGTGGAAATCTTTACTGACCACAAAAGCTTGAAGTATGTGTTCACGCAGAACGAGCTGAACATGAGGCAAAGACGATGGTTGGAGTTGATGAAAGACTTTGACATCGATTTACAGTATCATCCCGGGAAGGCAAATGTGGTGGCGGATGCACTGAGCAGGCATCCGATAGCATGGTACCTGATAATTGATCGGCATTTACGGAAAGATCTGGAGAAGCTCGGTATCGAGCTAGTTCGGCCAGGATCAGTGATATAGATGATGGTGCTTGACATTCAGTCAGGTTTGATGGATCAGATCCGGGAAGCACAGTCTACAGATGAGAGCCTTCGCAGACTTCGAGCCCAGGCGTTAGCTGGATTGCTGGATGACTTCACTATAGCATAGGATGGATCCCTGAGGCATGGTAGCCGATTGTACGTGTCGAAGGGAGAGCTGGTAGAGGCAGTCTTACAGGAAACCGATCGAGATATTCTATTCACCCTGGTGCTAACAAGATGTACCGAGACTTGTGGAAACATCTTTGGTGGCACGGGATGAAGAGGGATGTATCACATTTTATCTCGAGATGCCTAGTTTGCCAGCAGGTCAAGGCGGAGCGCCAGAGGCCAGCTGGGTTGTTGCAGCCGTTACCCATTCCCGAGTGGAAGTGGAAACATATTACGATGGACTTCGTCTCAGGGCTTCCTCGTTCCCAAGGAGGGAAGGATGCCATTTGGGTCATCGTGGACAGGCTGACGAAGTGTGCGCACTTCATACCCTTCAAGGTGGGGCTCTCTACCGAAAAGTTGGCGGAGCTATACATGCAGCAGATAGTTCGCCTGCACGGAGTGCCAGTGAGCATCGTGTCGGACAGAGATAGCAAATTTACATTCCACTACTGGAGGAGCTTGCAGGAGGAGTTGGGCAGTAGGCTCAAGTTCAGTACGGCGTACCACCCGCAGACAGATGGGCAGTCCGAGAGGACGATACAGATACTGGAGGATATGCTGAGGACCTGCGTACTGGACTTCGGAGGATCATGGGAGAGCCATCTGCACTTGATAGAGTTTTCATACAATAACAGCTACCAAGCCAGTATCGGTATGTCTCCTTTCGAGGCGCTTTATGGACGACGATGCCGTACACCGCTCTTTTGGGATGATGTCGGAGACAGAGTTATGCTTGGGCCAGAGATGATCACGGATGCAGCAGAGAAAGTCGAGATGATCAGAGACAGGCTCAGAGTAGCTCAGGACAGGCAGAAATACTGGGCTGATGCTAGTCACAGACCGATGGAGTTCGCAGACGGTGATATGGTGCTAGTGAAGATATCACCCACTAGAGGGACGATCCGGTTCGGACGAGGAGGGAAGCTGAGCCCCAGATACATCGGGCCGATCGAGATACTTGGCAGGATTGGAGAGGTAACTTACAGGGTTGCACTTCCATCCAACCTAGCAGGAGTTCACGATGTCTTTCACGTATCTCAGCTGAGGAGATATGTTCCAGACCCCAGTCATGTGCTAGATCATTCAGAGTTGTAGGTCGGACCGAGCCTTACAGTTTCTGAGCAGCCAGTAGAGATATTAGACAGGAGAGAGAAGAGGCTGAGGAACAAGGTTATACCCTTAGTATGAGTAGCTTGGAGCCGTCACTCTCCAGGTGAATCTACTTGGGAGAGGGAGTCGGACATGAGGGAGAGATACCCTTTCTTGTTCGATCCAACCGCTGCGAGGGAACCACCCGTTCCCGCTTGATACCTTAGAGGTAAGTTTCGATCGCAGCCTTAGTCATTTTGTTGCATTACTTGCTATGTTAGAATATTGTAGGGTCTTCAATCCTTGTGAATTTTGAGGATGAAATTTTTCAAGGAGGGAAGACTTTTAAGCCCCTGTTTTTCAAAAATTATTTAATTAGTTTTAATTATTTATTAATGTCATTTTTAGCCTTAAAATATTTATTATGATTTTTAGAAATTTTTCTAGAATTTTTAAATGAATTTTAAATGAGTTTTAAATACTAAAATATCAATTTGCAATTTTTAAAAATGTTTTAATATCATTTTATAATTTTTAGAATTATTTTAATATAGTTTTGTAATTTATCAAATTGTTTTAATTGTAGTTTGTAATAATTAGAGTTGTTAATATATCAGTTTGTAATTTATTAATTGTTTTTAAGTGTGGAGTGCAAATTTGTATTTGCACTTAGACACTGCTAGGACCAGTATGTAATTTCCTAAAACCTAGGGACCCTAGTGCTAAATTCCCTACCCACTCCCTGCCCGACGATCGACGACCGACGACCCGGCTGCCCCCGCCATTTCTGGCCAGCGCATACCCCCCCGACCGACTCAACCCCCCTATTTAAACCCTCCACTCCCCTCAGTCGACCACCACTCTCCCCGACCACCATCGACGCCCCCAGCCCCATTTCTTCCCCAAAAACCCTAGTTGTAACCCTAACTCCGGCCATCTACTTTGCCCAGCCCCACCGTCGACATCCACCGCCCACAACCGCCATCATCCGATGCGCCGCGACGAGACGATCGTAGCGCCACCGGAGCGCCACCGCCCCGACGCCTACTCCGCCGGCCAGCACGTTCAAATCCCCCCGACTAGCCGGACATGTAAGTAGCGGTGTCGAAAGCGTGTCGTGCGTGTCTTGTGTTTGAGGTATGTTGTTTGGCGTGTCCTGACGAACACGAAGGTAGGACTGGACACGAGTTTCATGGCCCGTACGTGTCATGCTTAGCAAGGACACGTAGAATCCTGTGTTCCTAACTGCCCGGACACAGGATCGATTTTATTATATTTTTTTATATATAATATTTAACCTAACCTAAATAACTATAACCTAAACCCTAACTCTAACACAACCATCGGGCTGACCCCCTGGCCAGCCCGATCTAGTCTAAACCCCCCCCGCGCAGTGGGCCGAGCTCGAGCCCTTACTGCTGCGTTTAATTCTTTTTCTTTTTCTTTTCCTTTTTCTTTTTCTGTTTTCTGTTATTTTATATATATATATATATATATATATATTTATATATATATATATATATATATATATATATATATATATATATATATATATATATATATGTATATACATATATTTGTATATATATATATATATATATATATATATATATATATATGTATATACTGTATATAGGCAGTATTTTTATATATGTATATATATTTTTATACTTAGTAAATTTATATATATATATATATATATATATATATATATATATATATATATATATATTTTATATATATATATATATATATATATATATATATATATATATATATATATATATATATATATATATAATATATATATATATTTTCATATGTATATATATTATTATATATATACTATTATATATATGTATACAAATTTGTATATATATATATATATACTTTATAATTAAGTATTTTCTTATACATATATATATATATATATATATATATATATATATATTATATATATATATATATATATATATATATATATATATATATATATATATATATATGTACTTTTAACATATGTATGTATATATTTTTTTTGTATAATTTTACCTTATTAAAATATTAATATTTATTTTGCACTTTTACCAATTTGTATTTTAGTGTATTTAAATTACTGCAACCATTTGGTGTCCAAGCCTAGCATGGGTTTTTGGGCCCAAATATGTTTTCACACATTCAAGACCTGTACAAGTCATATTGGACTTGATTCATGGCCTTGGGTCCTGTATTTGAACTTTGCTTCAAATTATATACATGGACAAAATACGCAGATAATTAATTATTTAATTTTGATTTTGTGCAATGCTGTTTATGATTTTCTAAAAATACTTAAATTACTGTTAAAATTCTGAAAAAATAGTATTTAGATACTATGTTAATTTAGCTAATTTAGTATAATTTTTATAGTATTTAATTTACAGTTTTGCCACTAGTTTGGCATATGAAACCAAAACTCATTTTCTGTATACTTAGGAAAACTGATTTTTATAAAATACTTGTACTGGTTAATAAATTCCAAAAAATTATAATAAATTTCTATAATTAACAAGGATCATTTTGGTACTTTATTTTATGTAAAAACTAAGTTTTTTTTCTATCTCAAAAATTGTTGGAACACAATGATCATTTGATTTATTTATTGATTAATTACGACTTGCAACTTTTTGTGTTATTTTGAGTTTTAGCCGTATTGAACCTCACCCCTCACTAGTGTAAAGACCCTAGAAAGTTATTTAAAGTAGTGTGTCACCCCACATTGGTCTCCTATGCTAAAGTCATCATTTTGGCTAGGTGCCCAGTCACAAGTCGTGTTGCACCAATTAGTGTCCTAGTGTTTTAGCTTAGTGTAAAAACTAAGTTTATGTATTTATTTCTACAGTGACGAGTTATCGAACATCTATAGCACTTTTATCGCAGCTTGCTTTGCTTTGCTTTACTTTGCTAGAGGCAAGTACTTTCTACAAACTTTACATACTGTTACATAAATGAACTGCTAATCCAACCATGTTAAATGCTGATCCTTGGGGTAGCAAGTTAAAATATCACATGTTGTACTTTTCATTACTACCATGCTTAGAACAGTCTTTATGTATCTCTCACATGATTAGAATATGGGTTATGTGGAAACTGATAGTAGAGTACGTGCTCATGCCCCTTTTATCGTACCGAGCAAAGTTATATTTTATATGTTACTGCGCTATAGGCCTTTATCCCGCATTTCTGTACAGATGTACACCTATGATGTACACTTGTACGTATGTATATTTTATTTACATGTGCCCCAGCATATTGTACATCTATTGACCGATCACGTACCTGCTACAGTTTTAAACATTACATATACATCTGTCTCTATGACATATGTGTCCTTGCCATGATAGACTATGTGATGCCATGTTTCCAGTTATTTCCTCTTATGTTCATTTTCATGTTTCATATGCTAGTTTGCTAGATTCGTACTTGCTTCCGTCCTGACAGGATAACGTTGTAGGTATCCTTACTGAGGAGGAGTTACTCTGCGACACATATTATGGAGATACTGTCGAGGACCCGGCTTTGCTTTACGAGGATGTTCCTGCGGGGAACCTCGCCTAGTTATCTTTTTGCTTTAGACTTTTGAGTGTAGTCATGTATTAGACTACGTATTTTGTAATTGGACATGTATCCAGTTTTATATTTCAGACTTGTACTTGGACATTTTACTATATGAGACGACTTTTGTGTTTGGAGCATTTATGACTTTTATTCACTTATAGAACTGTTAGCACATTTAGTCTTATCATGTTGTCTTTAGAACATCTTACTACATTTTATCTCAAATGTAGGCTGGGCATGACTCGGCCTGGCCCAACAATTTAGGTAACGGGTCGTGACAATTGTTACGATGGAACTGCATAAGCACGAGTGATAAAAAGTTCCAGGATAACGATTAGGATTATAGTAAAGGGTGTTAAGGGTTGAAATTTCATAGGGTTTATATGAGTTTAGCCAGCTTGTAGGATAACTAGTAATACAAGTTTATGGAAGTTATCGAGAATGATGCAAATAACCAAACTCGAGGCCTTCACTCTTGGTGTTAAACTTTGAGAAACATAACCTAAAAGATCGGAGGTAGTTGTTACAATTACAGACTGAAGCACTCTGGCATTGGAGGGTTAGAAATGTAACATTAGTAATTTTTCTGTGATCAACTATTGACGAGTTGCAAGCGTATCTTCGATAGATCGATTTATGGAAATAGCATAGGGTGATTAGATGGGGAAGACTAACGAAATGGAAGTTGACCCTAAATTTCGAGGACGAAATTATTCTAAGGTGGGTAGGATGTAAACCCCCAAACTTTTTAAATATTTATTTTTAAACTAAATTGTTTATTTTATTTAAGTATTATTCAATTGTTTTGATATGAAGTATTGTACATATAATTGTACAATATAAAATCACGTATGATTTATTTCAGTTGTATATTAATATTTTTAAAATATTATTATGGTCGATAATCCTCTCTTATATATATTTTTTTTAAAGAAATATACCTTTAGTATTTATAGGTTTTTAGACTTAAGCCTCTATTTATATTATAAGCCCATATTGAATTCCAAATCTGTGGTTCTTCTCTCTTTCACTACGCTTATTTCTAAAACTATCTTCCGATTGAGTCATGAGTGAATACATAGCCCATTATTCTCTAACACAATTTTAAAGTCCAATGTACATATACTTTTTAAACCCAATTATGTTTTATCAATATCAAACCAAACATTTTCATTCTTTTTCTAACCCATAGCCCAAGGCCCAATTTCCATTCCATGCAGCTTGCCTATATGAGGAGCTGTAGCAGCATCATAACCATAATATTTTTCCAAGCTGCCACTCTCCCTTCTTGCTTGTAACTTCCAAATTCCTCCATCTTCCTTCCTAAAGGAACACTTTCCACCGCCTGTAATACAAGGAACACCGCCTACATCATCAACCACGTCCTCAGCATGCGCGATACTACTGGTCTAGCTCCGAGAAAAGCTATTCCCAACCCATGTATTCAGCACACATGATCTCCCGTGACCGACTGCATCATCCGAGCCCGCAGCCGAGGATTCCTCGGCCATCCAACTCCTGACCGAGCAGCATGAGCTCGTGGGAAGCCATGGGTCTCCAACACGGCTCCTCGTCGTACACGTCGCAACGTCAATCCAACCGACCCGACGACTTGCCGCTCGGCCTACACAATCGACCGCCAGGTCAGATCACTATGCGGCCATCCCGCAGAAGTAAACTGCTTCCGCCGGCAACATTTCCATACGCGTGCCTGTGTTTGAGCGACCGCAGCATCGCATAGGGCAGTCTATCTCATCGAGCTCGACCTCGTCGACCGTTTCTTGATGCCATAGTCGTCCCGATAAAAGCCGCATGCACCGACCGTTGTTACTCCGACATCATGCTCCTCCGTCAAAAAAATTATCTACTCCAAGCAGGAGAAGACTCTTCCTCGAGCAACTTCACCATCGACGTGTGCGTGAGTCCGATCTTCCAGCCTTCTTCCTCCACCAATGGCGGGGCAACCATTCTTTAGAAGGGTGGATGAGGTTGAGTTCGTTGCTCATGGAACGTCTGACTCGGTGCTACTGTTGTCGTTCTTCTTCCTCTTCATACTGCTTCAAGGCTGTGATGACGGATGGTACTACTTTCTCTAATAAGGGTGAAGCCCACTTGCATTAAGAAAATAGAGAATATAATAATAATACATAAACAATGTTCAAGTGAAGGCTTCTCATAGCTTCTGACCCTATCGAATAGCCTTTACTATAGATATGCACTTTGCATATAAGACCTTAGGAAATTGTCTTTTTTGTGTATAAGAAAGAGAATCTTTTCTCTTTAGATATATTTAGCTTTTTAATTGCACATAGTTCAATGAAACCTCAACTACTTCATGCACGTTCGTTACCTCGCGACGAAACTTGTGCCATTGGGATCTTGTTATTTTTTTGGTGCTGTATGCCAAGTTTGGTCCAATTCTGAGACAGTTGATCGGAACGCCGTTTTGCGGGTCCCACGCTCCCACTCAACGAGGGATTTTGTGCACGGCCCACCGGAATCCAAAATTGGACATACCGTTGGGTTAGTATCATCAAACCGGATCCGTAGACATATAGTTTGACGACTTTAGATGCCATTGACCCTGGCACGCTTTTCGGTGCAAAGCGGGTCCAATGACGGACATCATTTTTGCCCGAAATTACCGTTTTGCCCCTGTGTCCAGAATTGGACTTTAGGACAGACAATCCTAGCTAATTTGACTATTCTGAGACTATTGGCAATATTTGTTTCAGCTTTCGGAGACAGTTGTGGTGACTTGGACTTAATGGATGATAAGTTGACTGTATTTTTGTTGGATCTGCGTGCAACCTTCAGGCAATATACCTTACCTTCCTCTACAGTTTATTTACATGCATATTTATATTATTATACAGTTTTATTAGTTGATTATTTATATGTGATTTGTATATCATGCCTGCTAGTTATATATAGCCTTGTTTATAATTAGCTTTATAGTTCATATTGGATTAGTTTTCTCATGTATCGTGATTGGGTCGTGTCGTGTCAACTTTTGTACTTGGACTGAGTCGCATCGTGTCATAGGATGAATAAGTCATATCGGAACTGCTGTACCTTGAAATTCTTGAAGCTAACCTGCGAGTCCACATTAGGGACGAGGGTTAGTAGTTAAGCTAACTTACGAGCCTACACCAGGGGCGAGAGTTAGTAAGCTAATATACGAGCCCACATTAGGGACGAGGGTTAGTAGTTAAGCTAATCTACGAGCCCAAATTAGGGACGAGGGTTAGTAGTTAAGCTAACTTGCGAGCCCACACCAGGGGCGAGAGTTAGTAAGCTAATCTGCGAGCCCACATTAGGGCGAGGGTTAGTAGTTAAGCTAATCTACGAGCCCACATTAGGGGCGAGGGTTAGTAGTTAAGCTAACTTGCGAGCCCACACCAGGGGCAAGAGTTAGTAAGCTAATCTGCGAGTCCACACCAGGGACGAGGGTTAGTAGTTATATGTCCACACCTGCGAGTCCACACAAGGGACAAGGGTGATGCTAGCCTGCGAGTCCACACCAGGGACGAGGGTTAGTAGTATATGGTTCACACCTGGGAGTCCACCCTAGGGACGAGGGTGATGCTAGTTTGCGAGTCCACATTAGGGGCGAGGGCTAGTAGTTGTTCAAACCTGCGAGTCCACACTAAGGACGAGGGTTTGAGTATTCGATTTGGTTATCCATTTACATCGTGATATCGTATTCTTTTGTTCTTCTCCAGCAGTTCATTCAGGCGTAGGTGTTCTTCCAGTCGTGTATAGTCGTGTTTTCGTGATAATTGGTCCTTTCCTGTTTATCTTCTGTATTTTCTTTATTGCATGATAAACTGCTAGATAGGCATATTTTTATGTATCTTGCTATGTCCCCTGAGGACCTGATGATCTCTTCAGGTTAGTTATTGCGTGGAGTTAGTTAGCAGCTCTGGATGGCGGATGATTATGACACTTGTGGTCCAGATGTGATGCTATTGCTTGCGGGATTCAGGTATTGATGCCATGTTTATTATTCAGTTCATCCGCTCGAGTTTCCCTTCCATCATTATGACATATCATATTTATTCAGTTTATAGACTCATGTTATTTCTTGGAGTCTAATCGGGCATGCATGCTAGTGGGCTGCAGACCAAGGCCCATACTTGTTCATTCTTGTTTTACAATATTCATGTGGATTGAGATATATATTTGTTTGCCATGATTTGGCAGTTTTACCCTAGCCTTGACAGTGTTTACGTATTCGAGTCGGGCTGGAGTTCGCTCGATACGTAGCTGGCTTGCTCACGAGCTCGCGTCCGAAAAGCGGGTGCGGGCCGTGACAAAAAGTACAAGGCGGTTCCTCGGTTGGGAGTCTCGCGTTCCTATCCACGTTAAGTAGTTCGAGGCGGTCCCTCGGTTGGGAGTCTCGCGTTCCTATCCACGTTAAGATGTTCGAGACGGTCCCTCGGTTGGGAGTCTCGTGTTCCTATCCACGTTAAGAAGTTCGAGGCGGTCCCTCGATTGGGTGTCTCGCGTTCCTATCCACGTTGAGAACTTCGAGGCGGTCCCTCGGTTGGGAGTCTCGCGGTCCCGAGACACGTTATGCCAAGTGTGATTCAGAGCACGAGTTGCTAAGTATAGTTCCAGTCGTACCTACAAATTAGGCCATGCATTTACGTGAGTCTAGATGTCTCGTAGGTGCGTGGTCATTGGACACCTTGTCGACAAGGATTTCTTCCTAGACTGGTTATACGTCGGGGCACCGAGCCCTGTCATCCTAGGGGGTAGACGTTATAGCAGCGCATGCTTTTATTGCGTTGGTAGTCGGGGGCTTTCAACGGGGCTCGCTACCTGCGCTGAAGGACCCGCCGCCTACCCGAGCTATGTCCGCGATGGCTTGTCATGCCAGTGGCCTTTCATATAGATAATTGGCGTGCTAAGCGGCGAATCTGCATGCACGGTGTCGGTCATAACAAAGAAAGTGTAAGCACGGCTTTACGTCCTTGGACTATCGATTGAATTCTTTAACTCTGATGTTTCCGCGAACTCAGAATGTTGCTTCCGCAAAAGTTGATATCATTGGTGCGCTCTCTCTCGATTGTCCCACGGGATGTCCATACAATAAGTCTAATATTTTCAAAAGCTCGTATAAGCGTTCCATCGAACGCATCGAAAGGCCATCGCCGGATACGTTGGTAGGCCTTTGGGCCGAACGGTGCCGACCTTGAGTTGATAAAAGACACGTGCTAAAAGTTAGCAAACGCATTGCGTGCTTGAACGACCTTACGCTAACAATGGCGAACGAGCACACGAGACCGAAGTATAGTTCGAACGGGATTGTTATGCACACAGCCTTTGGCTAAGTTGTGCCGAATATCGCGCACCTTGACCTTTTGGTGCAAACGAGTCGCGAGCAATATTAAGTATCGCTCGGTCGGGAATGGGGATACACTTAGAGTGTATATCGATAGAAGCGCTATTGGACTAACGCTTAGGCGTACACGGAAGATTGTTTTGGATTTTGAGGAATAGTACGAACGACTTAGTGCGTCGATGCGACGTGAACGATTATGCTAGGGATTCGTCGAACAAATCCGAAACATGTCTTAGCAAATAATATGAACGTGATTTGGACTAGATTGGATGACTCGAATCCCGAGTGGTGTATGGTCCATCTTAGAAATCATTCAAGCAAAAGATTGAGGATTGCACGAGTATGAAACACGAAAACGATTGAGTAGGTGAAATTGAATCGAAGAAATTGATACGGATCGTATACGAAAATTTAACACGACGGGTAGGTAGCGTGCATGAAATGTTCGATTTTAAAGTTACGCGAAGGACTCTGAGAATTGGAATGGATATCGTTCGATGATTAAGTTAGCAAGGAATATTATGAATTGAGAAAATACGCTGGTCGATGACTTAAGACGGATGAACGATACATAAATTTGGGTTTGTCAAAATTGATGTTGTGAATGATTCGAGGGGTACTGATCGAATTGAATTTGAATGTCGAGGAGATTATCTAGTCGAACGATAGCATCATTCGTACGACTCAGAATTCGTTGTAAACGAAGATCGTCAGGTTACGTATATCGTCGATGATATTGAGGCGTATCAAAGACGATATGCGATAACTCGGGGGTAATCTGACACGGTGAATGACGATCGCGTAAGTGTTATCGTTCCAAATGGATGCAATACTTAAGACTTTGGTTGAGACGAATGTTGGATGAAAGTGATCGTATCTTGATGATTACACGGATAACCACATCGTCGACATTCTTGTCTTGTGCGAGCACGACTCCAAGCCTCGCACATGCGTTGCATCAGATTTGGGGCGATCGTTCCGCATGAGCGCTGACATGGCGATTCATGTCGCGGGAATGATCGAACTTAGAAAATCAGGATGCGGCAACTTCGATTGTTTCGACTTGTCGGTTTGATGCAAAAAAGAACTCGAGAATGTTAGGACTTGTGATTGGTGATTGAATGAAACTTGAGGATTGAGTAGGTCCAATTTGCGCATCGAGAATGAACTAGTCTTGACATAAAACAAGAGTTACGTCCCGATGAGAATGATTATCTCGCGGGAGCGTGCATGGTGATTCGTGCCCACCATGGATAATCTGTCTCGCCTGAGATCGGAGCACAACATATTGTTAAGTCGGACGACCTTGTGATCGATTACGTGAATTGGAATAGATGATTTCAAAAACGTGAAATATGAATTACGGTTTAGAGATGAATTTTGTCATAGCGTGCTTGATTTGAGAACAAATGATAGGAGAATTAATGTCGAACGTGTTCGAAGAGATAAACTATGAGAAATGGCTTGATGAACTAACGATATTGATATAACGTAAAATTGGTTGAAACGTGAGTTATCGTAGGATGGCTTTACCGAACGACTCGTACCCCATGCGTCGAATATTGGAACGTTCGTAGGAAATCGATGCTCGATGTTTAGAAATCGGAGTGATGCGAGCTTGGGTAGAAAATCCTGTACCATCGATTTGGTTTGACCTTAGGATGGGGTCAGTATTGATATCGTTGTTTGGGAACTATGATTCCAGTACTGACGAAAGACATAGCCTAGCGGTTAGGCAGACGTTTCGGCACGAAGCGATAGGAATTGGGGAGGCACCACTCGCGAGTCTCGGCTGACATGCACGTATATCAGGGATGCCCGAATATGTACATGATCTAAATCGAGTGGTGATGGCAGATTCTCTATCACGAGGCTTGGCTGAAATACATGTATTTTGGGGACGCCTAGAATATGTGCACGATCCAACTAAGTGATACGTTGAATCAAGTGAGAGTTGAAGAACGGAAAAGTGTCGAGGATTTTAAAATTGTAAGTCTCGAAGAAATGTCGACGGTAACGCGATCATTGAATTGAGACGAGTTCGAATGTTGGTTGATCGGTTGGTGTGCCTTACGACTAAGTTAGCGATAGCACGAGCGTAGCTCGAAATTGAAGAAACGCGTAGGCAAAATGGGTACGATTAAGTCTTGGCCATAGAAATGGTAGGATGGTTTGCATTCAGGAAAGTCTCGAGGACGAGACTTGTTCTGAGTGGGGTATGTTGTAGTGCCCCGTCCCGCGAAGTCAATCGGAGGAATCGAAACGCCGACGACGTTCGGTCTTGGCCTTACAACGGCGACTCGGAGACATCGCTCAGGTGGGGTAGTTTCGGTGAACTTGCCACATCTCAGCCTTCACTTAATAATTCGTATGTTTTCAACTTGCACAAGTAGGCTTAATAATAAAAGAGACGAATCCACATAGCTAAAGGGAATTATCCCGATGGATCGAATCGAGTTTAGAACATGGAAAATGTCCCACGGTCTGATTAGAGTTGGTGCTCAGCGTGCTTTGAAACGACACTCGATCCTTCGTCATGCGGCTTGGGAGAAGGAAAAGTTGGTATTCGACATAAACGAGGAGTTAGCCTAAGTCATAGGCGTCGCCCGCGTAATTGCTCGATAAAGCATGCACGTTTCCTCGAAGCAAGGCTCGGCGTAGCCTTGATCGTCCCACGAGCTAAGTTGTATCGCACGGCGAATGGCATGAGTTAGGTACCCAAAGAATTTGGTTGTAAGTTGAGCGTATGCACGGTCCCACGGTTCTACGACTGCATATAGCCATTCGTTCCTACAGTATTAGGGCTCGTCACGTTAAGAAGTACGAGGCGGTCCCTCGGTTGGGAGTCTCGCGTTCCTATCCATGTTAAGTAGTTCGAGGCGGTCCCTCGGTTGGGAGTCTCGTGTTCCTATCCACGTTAAGATGTTCGAGACGGTCCCTTGGTTGGGAGTCTCGCGTTCCTATCCACGTTAAGAAGTTCGAGGCGGTCCCTCGGTTGGAAGTCTCGTGTTCCTATCCACGTTGAGAAGTTCGAGGCGGTTCCTCGGTTGGAAGTCTCGCGGTCCCGAGGCACGTTATGCCAAGTGTGATTCAGAGCACGAGTTGCTAAGTATAGTTCCAGTCGTAGCAACAAATTAGGCCATGCATTTACGTGAGTCTAGATGTCTCGTAGGTGCATGGTCATTGGACACCTTGTCGACAATGATTTCTGCCTAGACTGGTTATACGCCGGGGCACCGGGCCCAATCATCCTAGGGGGTAGACGTTATAGCAGCGCATGCTTTTATTGCGTGGGTAGTCGGGGGCTTTCAACGGGGCTCGCTACCTGCGCTGAAGAACCCGTCGCCTACCCGAGCTATGTCCGCGATGGCTTGTCATGCCAGTGGCCTTTCATGTAGATAATTGGCATGCTAAGCGGCGAATCTGCATGCACGGTGTCAGTTATAACAAAGAAAGTGTAAGCACGGTATGCGTTGAATGGTAAAATGTGTGCTCGGTTACACCTAAGGTATTATAAAGTCTACGATTCGGCTATACGTAAAGACACGTGCTTTGACTCAAGATACGACGTCGTGCTTGAGTTCCCAACATCGGCTCCACATGTCGGGTTAGTCGTTACGAATTAAGTCGAGAAGGGCCGTCGAACAAGTTTGGTTAAGTCATGTTGAGTTTCTGGGCACGACCTCGAGATGTGAGGCATGGCCGCGTCGTCCCAACACAAGTTAAGTTAGCGAGAAGGCACCGCCTCAGTGATACTAAAGGACGAATTGAGTTTATTGCACGACCGAGTCGTTACGTCCCAGAGTATGGTATGAAAGGCAAGCACGAGGCGATAAGTTAACGTTATTGGAACGAGTAGGTCTAGCGGATAAGTATGAGTACACTATTAGTGCAAGGTACGGTAACGGTCTGAAAGACACAAAATAGACTTAGGCGTCGGTCCTAAAATCGATCCTAAGGCAAGACTAGAAAGACAATCGTAAAGGGGCTTATATCGCACAAAGTAAAATAAATGTGTCAGTTTTGTATGGGTGGGCGAGTAGCACACTCCACCAGTACAGTTGAGTACTGACAACCACACAGTTTCTATGTGCAGGCACAGGTAGAAGCTCGTGGCGCGGAGCTCGCTTGGATGCGTCGAGGCATGGAGTTCCTTGGCGATTCGAAGCGTGCGGCCGCATCGAATCGAAGACTTATACGGGACATAATGTATGGACATCGCCTATCCGAAGCATCCGCTGGCTCGAGACAAGTATTGAGAGATGAGAGAGAGCAGAGTGATTTGTAATGTGAGACTAGTGAATTTGAGTGATTGTAATCTTGGCCTTGCATCCCCAATGTAACTGTTGTTTCGATATCAATAAAGAGCTTCTTTTGAATGACTTGTGTTTTGTTCTAAATTTCCGCTGCGTGTTCAATGTCTCTGCTTGGGACTTCTGTGCGACGACCCCGTCGCCGTCGCTGTAATCGGCCGTTATGGAATCCGCCTTGCACGAGCGCAATCTAGGCTCGTGCGACATTACGCCTTAGCGAGGACGATCGCTCCTACGGGAGCGGGGCGTGACAGTAGCCACTAGACATCTTTTATGTATACATGTGTACCTAAGGTAATGATTATTTGAATGAACCATTGTGTGTGATTTTAGACCGTTATATTTACTCATTACTTTTAATATTATACAAAACACTAACTTTCTTTTGGTGTCCATGATAGGTTATTTTGGTTTGGCATTGTAATTGTGGTGAGCAGCTGATGAAGTCAGTAAATTTGCTTGTTTAGCATGGATAAAACATGGACTAATTATCCATGGTCCTAAACTTTTCTTTGATATATATGTACTTTCAGGCTATCAAATATATGAATAATTACATAAGTTATATTTTTTGTTTCTATTTGTAGGTCTAGTGATGGGTACCTAGAAGGTGTGAAGAGATTTATAACAAATGCTAAGAACTATGCTAGGAATCCTGATAGGATCGTATGTCCTTGTAAAGAATGTAAAGTTGAAAAGTCACAAAAAAATGATGTAGTATATGATCACTTGGTACGAGTTGGTTTTGATCCTTCATATCAACTTTGGGTTCTTCACGGGGAACAATCAAGTAGTTTTGAACAAAATGAGTCTTCTCAGTTGCCAGATGCTCACAGGATGTACCATGATGCACACATTCCTTTTGTTGGAGATTCAGAGGCTACGGAGGGTATCAATATGAATGAAGATGAGGTTTTTAGAAAAAAGTTAGAAGACGCTGAAGCTCCTTTGTATCCAAGTTGTACTAAGTATACAAAGATGTCTGCAATCACCACTTTTACAAGCATAAGGCTACAAATGGATTGTCAGATAAAGCATTTAATGAACTTCTTGAGATTCTACAGGATATGTTGCCAGAGGAAAACAATATTCCATATTCTATATATGCGACAAAGAAGTTTCTAAAAGAGTTTGATTTTGGATATGAGAAGATACATGCTTGTGTTAATAATTGCTGCTTGTTTAGAAAAGAGAAAGAGCACCTGGAGACATGTCCTACTTGTGGTACTTCACGATGGAAAGTAAACCCACGAACAAGCAAGATCAGAAAGGGAGTGCCTACGAAGGTTTTGCGTACTTTCCAATAATACCAAGATTAAAAATGATGTTTATGTCAAAAGATAAGGCGGCACAATTGACTTGGCACTCCACCCACCACAATAAAGATGGAACAATGTGCCATCCGGAGGACTCGGTTGTGTGGGATTCTATTGATAAAAAATGGCCTGATTTTGCTTCAGATCCAAGAAATATCAGGTTTGGGCTGTCATCAGATGGCTTTAATCCTTACAAAAATCTCAGTACCCAATACAGTATGTGGCCATTATTGTTATGTATATACAACCTGCCCCCCAATGTATGCATGTCGCAAGAAAATTTGATATTGACTTTACTTATACTTGGCAAAGATGAACCTGGAAACGACATAGATGTATATCTTGAACCACTTATTGATGATTTGAAGGAGCTTTGGAGCCATGACGTGGAGGCACATAACGCATTCACTAAGTCCGTATTTAATTTGAAAGCTATCTTAATGTGGACAATCAATGATTTTTTTGCTTATGGTAATTTGGCTGGTTGTACTACAAAGGGAAAACTTGCATGTCCTATATGTGGTCCTAATACATGTTCTCGATATTTAAAGAAGTCACATAAGACTGTGTATATGTCTCATAGGAGATTTCTTCCACCTAGCAATTTGTGGCGTGATAAGGCTAGCTGGTTTGACGGGACTAAAGAAAAAAAGACACCCACCAAAACTATTGACTAACAATAAAATTTTACATGCCGTAAATGAAGTTCAAAATGTGTGGGGAAAGAACAAGAAGAAGAGAAAGAAGAACGATCCTCCAAGTATGTGGAAAAAGAAGTCAATACTGTTTCATTTACCCTATTGGGAGGTAAATTATTTTTTATTAGAATACTCATATTTAGTTAGTTTTAATATAAGAGATTTATTTTTTTATTATATCACAGGCTATACCGTTGCGTCACAACTTGGATGTTATGCATATTGAGAAGAATATTTGCCAAAGCATCTTGGAAACACTATTGAATATTAAAGGACATACGAAGGATGGATTACAATCTCGTGGAGATTTAGCTAACATGAATATTAGGTCTGACTTGTATGCAGAACCAAGAGGGCAAATATTTTTCCTTCCGCTAGCACCTTACACACTATCAAAAGCTGAAAAACAAATATTTTGTAAGAGGTTGTTTGATTTGAAGATACCTGATAGCTATAGTTCAAATATTAGCAATTGTGTCAAGCGGGAAGAATGCAAGATTATTGGTCTCAAGTCCCATGATTATCGTGTTTTAATGCAACAATTATTGTCAGTTGCTTTAAAAGGACTTCTTCCAGAGGGACCAAGAAGGCAATCTTTCGTTTGTGTTCTTTTTTTAATGAACTATGTCAAAGAGTCATTGACAAAAATAAATTGGAAGTATTGGAGGATGAAATTGTGGAGACTATATGCATGTTGGAAAGGTACTTTCCTCCAGCTTTTTTTGATATCATGGTTCACCTGACAATACATTTAGGATGAGAGGCTAGATTATGCGGGCTGGTGCATTATCGATGGATGTACCCTTTTGAGAGGTATGTAATAGAACCTCATTATATTTTTAGGGTTTATAGTTTATTTAATAAATTCCTAAATTGGGTCATTTACCATTTGTTATTTTTTTCTTGTTTTAACCTCCACCAGATTTATGAAGTATCTTAAAGGATTTATTAGAAATCGTGCTCGACCTGAAGGATGCATAGCCGAATGCTATCTAGTGGATGAGTGTGTGAGATTTTGTAGCGAATACATGCCACAAGCAGCAGCTTTAGGCACAAAACTAAATCGCAATGAAGATTTTGAGGATGATGCAATTATAGAGGGACGTCCAATTTCAAAAGAAAAAGTAATTACCATGTCAAGTGAAATGTTGAAGGCTGCTCATCTTTATGCTCTTCTAAACAGTGCAGAAGTTGAACCATATATTCTGTAAGTATAATACCAACACATTCTAAGAGCAGAAGTTGCATTGATATATATATATATATATATATATATATATATATATATATATATATATATATATATATATGCAAATGACCTCTAGCCTAGTGGTTAAGAGAGATGCATGCGGCCCGAGTGGTCAGGAGATCGATTCCCAGTGGGAACATTCGCCACAATTACCCATTGCTTCAAAAAATAAAATAATATATATATATATATATATATATATATATATATATATATATATTAGTAGCTATATAAACTTTGATGTCATTATTAGAGTACACATGGAGGAGTTAAAGCGTGATGATAGGCGTTTGTTACGGGATAATAATTTGTTGCAGAAGAGGCATTTAGAAACATTCATTTCGTGGATGTCAGAGAAGGTCAGATATACATACACAGACACATTAGATACTAGTTATGCTAGTTATGAGGGGTAAATTTTAATATTAGTTATATATTTTTTCAAATTAATCTTGAAAGTGCAGTGAGCACAATATCAGATACGCTTAGATGACTTGTGCAAGGACCTAGATGTATGGCAATCTCGTACTTGGGTTATGTGATCAATGGAAAACGTTTTCATACAACAGAAATTGAGAGATCTACTCAAGATTATGGTGTTTATATTGAAGCTGAGACTATATGTAGATCCAGTGCCAGGGACACATCACAAGTTGTTGCAAATGTTTCTTATTATGGGGTTATAAGGAATATTTTGTTATTGGAATTCAACACATTTCGAATTCCTGTTTTTCAATGTGATTGGGCCAACATAGTTAGTGGTTAAAGAAAGAGGATGGATTCACCTTAGTTAATCTTCATGAAGGACTCAGTAAATTTGAAAGAGATCCATTCATTTTTGCATCACAAGCAAAGCAAGTATTTTACTCCAAAGAAAGTGAAAGATCAAATTGGCATGTAGTATTAAAGGCACCACCAAGAGGCTTTCGTGACTTGGCTATCTTTGATGAAAGTGTTTATACTTCATATGCCCCACAAGATGTTTCTGCACTTGTGATAGACCATAAGGATGCTGATGAGCTATACAAGAGGAGGAATTGTGAAGGTCTTCTTATGTCAATATAGTAGTTGGGCTGAATTAGAGACAATTTTTTGAAGTAATTTTTTTTTAATCTTGGACAAATGTGGCTCAGAGCAGCCAACCTTTCTATTTGCTGTTGATACTCTTCTTTTTTGTTGCGAAACATTTGCCTATGAATGATGGATTGCTCATTTATGTGTTCAACCAAATAATGTGTATGTTGGTCTTCACATGCTTGGATTTTAATATTTGGATACAAATTTTTCAAATCCTTTAAAACACATATTTTTTTTCATATGCATACATGTCCATTGTTTCTATTTTTCCTTGTCGTTAACTCGTCATAAATGCAATTTATACACTGTTTCAGATTTGGATCTATTGGCTCTGCCCAAATGATGATATGAAGTTAAATATATTGCAATTACTAAACTCTAAGATAACACTTATAACTAGGATAAAATCTAAGGCCCATGAAACAATGAAGTGGAACACAACTCTTATAAGCTATATCTAGTGACATCTTCAACATACCGTCTCGAGGTGTTTTTTCTAACAAAATAGAATTTACTACATCTTTGACATTGGAAAATAAGTACTCTCTGCAACAATTAGGCATTAGATTGGACTTTCGTAGCTCTCTAACCTGCTCGGAGTGCTTGCATATCGGGCTTGCTGCCAAACGGATTGACATCAAATTTTCTAGTCCACATGCGGCCAGGATGGTGTGAGTGGCAAGTCTCGCGACTTCCTTGAATTTACTAGCATCTGCAATATAATTAAGAAAACTCTTCAGACCATATTTTCCTATAATAATCAGATCATTTGAAGAGTATATGTGACAATAATGACAAATTACATGGTCCTATGAACATTGAAGGGTTAGGTAGCACAGCTGCATGATAATAGTAAATGCCTAGGTTAATTTAATTGAAAGGGAAAACTAAGATGCACTACCAGTTGGTCAAATGATAGATCAACAATAATTTGCCTGTGCAATCAACTATACATACTTTTCTTGCCTGTTACACAAACCCAAACTTGCATAAAGTTTGGATTTCATAACAACCACAGCATTAGATATCGATATAATCAATATGAAGTTCTTAGTCTAGACTGTCCGCTTCCAAATGAAGCAAGGCCAGATATTCTCAGAAAATGAAAATATCAGAGTTCGAGAGGACTAACAGAGAACATACTAGATCTATTTTAGTTTTTAACTAAGAATAATGAGGTGGTGTCTCAACACACTTTTCCTTCACATCATGTTTTCTTCTTCACTTTTCATTCTGAAACAACTGCCACCAGTTACCTCCGCAGTGCTCATTGGCCAGAAGCCACTGCTGGTCTTGGCCACAGTTTCTACAGATTAGTTTATAAACCACTCAGTTAAAATTAGAATTTTAAACACTCCCCCCTTATTTATATAACCCTTCCCCTTTCCCTTGGCTTCTCCATTACTAAATATGTATAATGCTAATGATGGAGTGAATGAGCATGCCTCTTAAGAATTTTTTTTCCTTAAAAAATTATCATATACATACGTGTCCATTGTTTCTGTTTTTCCTTGTCGTTAACTATTCAGAAATGCAATTTATACACTGTTTCAGATTTGGATCTATTGGTTCTGCCCAAATGATGATATGAAGTTAAATATATTGCAATTACTAAACTCTAAGATAACACTTATAACTAGGATAAAATCTAAGGCCCATGGAACAATGCAGTGGAACACAACCCTTATAAGCTATATCTAGAGACATGTTCAGTATGTCTCCGACACGATGCAACATAGTCAAGGCTTGGACCTTCGGTATGTCTCTGCTTCCTAGACTATACCAATGAGATAGGAAGGACATTGCAGGCAAAGGTTACCAAATGAAGTCCATTTCTGAGAAGCACTGATATCCTCTTGCCTTGCCTTGCTGGAGAGAGGTATCAGACCATGCTTGCTGGAGAGAGATATCAGTGTTGGGAAAGAAACGCGGAAACCTTTCCCCAAACTAGAGAGTACCTGCGAGAGAACCGAGCAAACTACGCACAAACCAAAACACCAAACACAATCACGCAGACACAGAGAATTTTTGACGTGGAAAACCATTGCGGAAAAAAACCACGGGACGATCGGAGTCCAACCCTGAGAAGCCTCCACTAATGGAATAGAAGAATTACACCCTCTACAAACTCCTCCCGATCCAAATCGGATCCCCACAACACTCAGAAGTAAGAACAATGATTACAAGGCTACGAAGAGCGAGAACGACGAGTAGAGATTACCCGAATGCGATCTCCTTCGAAAAACGACCTTCAATCCTCCGTCTTCTCTCCCGAAGTTGTAATGGCACTCTTGCCTCATTCTCTCTCTTTTCGTCAATATTCTACGATTGTGTTACCTATCGATTAGGGCTTGGAAATCCCAACTTAACTACCTAATTCCGCAACAAATCTGGACCGTTTGATTTGATCCAGTGGTGAAAAATCATCCAGATTTCCGCCTCAGCCCGGACGACACAGAGTTCGACCAGAACTCTGTGTCGGACAACCAGAACCTATCGGCCACATTCTAGAGTGGCCAGACCGAGTTCGGCCCGAGCTCGCCCTGGGACCGAGTTCGGCCCGAACTCGCCCTGGGATCGAGTTCGGCCCGAACTCGGCAGCCCCAGTCCAGAACCCCCCTTTGGGTTGGCAGCAGCAGCAGCAACTCCGCGTCGCCTACTTTCTGAGCTTCTCCGACATCGAATGGCGCTCGTCGCACTCCGGGATCTTCTCCACGTAGGTTGGGAACCCACCCACTCCAACAAATCTCCCCCTTAACAACTATGGGGAGGATATCGTCATCCCGACGATCTGCCTGCAGTACTCAAACTTTCTCCTTGGTAGAATCTTTGTGAACATATCAGCTCCGTTATCATCTGTATGAACCTTCTCAAGCTCTGCGTCCTTCTTCTCAACCACATACTGTATCCAATGATACCGAATCTCGATGTGTTTGGACCGGCTATGAAACGTCTGATTCTTCACAAGGTGAATAGCACTCTGACTGTCGCAAAGCAAAGTATACTGCTCTTGCTTCAGTCCTATTTCCTGCAGCAGCTTCTTCATCCACAGCAACTCCTTGTAAGCCTCCGTCGCCGCAATGTACTCTGCCTCTGTCGTCGACAAGGCAACATACTTCTGCAACCGCGACTGCCACGACACCGCTCCTCCCGCAAACATCATCACGTAGCCCGAAGTCGATCGCCTCGTGTCTACATCTCCAGCCATATCAGCGTCGGTATACCCAACCAGCTTTGGCTCGTCACCACCAAAGGAAAGTCTCCAACCAGCAGTGCCCTGTAGATATCGTAGAATCCACTTGACCGCACTCCAATATATCCTTCCAGGATTTGAAAGATACCTGCTAACCGTACCAACTGCATGAGCAATATCTGGCCTCGTACACACCATGGCATACATAAGACTTCCCACAGCTGAGGCATATGGAACCCGCTCCATATCTTTCTTTTCATCCTCGGTAGATGGACACTACTCCTCAGTGAGCTTAAAGTGAGCCGCAAGAGGGGAACTCACTTTCTTCGACCCGTCCATCCCGAAATGCTGAAGTACCCGGTGAATGTACTTCATTTGGGACAAGTGTAGCAGCTTGGACTCTCTCTCTTGGCTGATCTCCATCCCAAGACTAGTCTTCGCTGCGCCCAAATCCTTCATAGAGAAGGCCGCGTCCAATTGGCGCTTCAACTCCGCTATCCTAGTGGCATTCCGACCCACTAATAGCATATCATCAACATAGAGCAATAAAATGATGAAATCATCATCGGTAAAATACCTCACAAATGCACAATGGTCCGACGTCGTCCGTGCATAGCCATGCTCCCCCATAAACGACTCGAACTTTCTGTACCACTGTCTCGGAGCCTGCTTCAGACCATACAAGCTCTTCCTCAACCGGCAGACCAAATGTGACTTGCCCTTCTCACAGAATCCCTCTGGCTGCTCCATGTACAACTCCTCCTCAAGATCACCATGGAGGAATGCCGTCTTCACGTCCATCTGCTCGACCTCCAAGTCGAGACTGGCTGCTAATGCTAGCACCACCCGAATAGACGAATGCTTGACGACAGGCGAAAAGATCTCATCATAATCCACGCCTTTCCGCTGTCCGTAGCCATTGACTACCAGCCTCGCTTTGTATCGAGGGCGAGTAGCATCATCCGTCCGCTTCACTCTAAACACCCATCGATTCTTCAAAGCCTTCTTGCCCTTTGGCAATCGCACCAGATCATAAGTGGAATTGGTGTGCAAGAAACTCATCTCCTCCTGCATGGCCTCCATCCACTCCTGCCTGTGTTCGTCTTCCATAGCTTCTGTAAAGCTTTCGGGCTCTCCCCCATCAGTCAATAGCACATACTCATCTGGTGAGTATCTCGTAGATGGTCGACGATCTCTGTCGCTCCTTCTCAGTGGAGCCACTGGTGCTGGCTGTATACCAACAGCCTCCTCTCCTTCAGGAACTGCCTCCCCGACATGCTCATCCTCCTGAGGGACACCCTGACCGCCATCAGCAGGTTGATGATCAAGGTTGGGAGCAACTCCATGTAACGGCTCCCCCATAACTGGATCCTCTGTGATGTCCTCTGGAAACTGCTCGAAGCGAAATGACTCTAACTCAGGCAATTCCTCAGCCTCAGAAGGCGTCTCGAAATCCTAAGTGTTGGTTATGGTCTGATCCTCGACGAATACCACGTCCCTGCTTCTGTAGAGCTTTCCTTCCACTGGATCGTAGAGTCTATAGCCAAACTCATCCCGACCGTAGCCGACAAAGACGCATCGTCTCATCTTCGGCTCAAGTTTGGTCCTCTCGTCCTTCGGTACATGCACGAAGGCCTTACAACCAAACGCCCGCAGGTGATTGTATGACGGCTCTTTGCCGTACAATACTTTGTCAGGCATATCACCCTATAAAGGAGCACTAGGAGACAAATTAATAACATAAGCAGCTGTGAGAAGAGCCTCACCCCAGTAACTGCCCGGCAAGTTTGTTTTTGACAGCAAACATCGCACCCTCTCCATCAGTGTCCTGTTCATGCGCTCCGCTACACCATTGAGCTGAGGTGTCTTTGGCGGAGTCTTCTGGTGTCGTATCCCTTGCTCTCTGCAATATGCATCAAAGGGACCGATGTATTCGTCGCCATTGTCGGACCAAACACACAACAACTTCTTGCCCGTCTCCCTTTCAACATAGGCCTGAAACTCCTTGAAAGTAGGCAACACCTGATCCTTGGTCTTTAAGGCATAGACCCACACCTTCCTGGAACAGTCATCAATAAAGGTTACAAAGTAAGAAGCACCACCAAGAGATTTTACCTTCATAGGACCGCAGACATCCGAGTGAATCAACTCGAGCAACGCCGGCTTCCTCGAACTTGGGTGACTTTGGAAAGACATCCTATTTTGCTTCCCAGCTAAACAGTGCGTGCACTTCTCCAACTTTGTAGACTTGAGCCCCGGAGTCACCTTCCTGTTCACCAAGTAACTCATCCCCTTCTCGCTGATATGGCCGAGCCGCCTGTGCCACAACTCGGTAGACACATCACTGACTGCGTTCACCTCCTGTGCCCCCTGTGCGCTCCCCTCCATATAGTAGAGATCGGACTTCTTGCTTCCTCTGGCAATCACCATCGAACCCCTGGAAAGCTTCCACTGACTGTTCCCGAAGAGACTGAAGAATCCCTCGTCATCCAACCTTCCAACCGACACCAGGTTGAAACGGATATCAGGGACATGACGAACATCTTTGAGAACAAGAACTGCACCCGTCTTCGTTCTCAAATGCACATCTCCAACGGCAACCGCCTTCGACACATCTCCGTTGTCCATCTTCAACACGCCACAGTCGCCTGTCGTGTAAGTGGCAAACAGTGCCCTATTGTGAGATACATGTGCTGAAGCCCCTGAGTCCACCAGCCAAGAATTGTCATCGCAGGCGAGGTTAGTCATGACCTCATCACCTACGACGATCACATCGCCTCCATGCATCGAGGTCGCCGCTGTAGTGTTCTCTTCTTGCTTCCCCTTGTCGCCCTTCTTCTCTCTCTTCCAAGCGAAACAGTTCTGCTTGATGTGGCCCTTCTTACCACAATGGTAACACTCTGAGTCCTCGTAACGACTCTTGGACTTTCCCCTGCTCTTGTCTCTGCCACCACCTGGACCCCTGCTTTTGTCCCTTCCGCGGCTCTCTGAAACAAGTGCCTCTGAGTGGTGGGATGTGGATGAAGTGCCCTGAGAATGTCTCCGCATCTCTTCATTCAACACCCCGCTCTTGGCAAACTCCAGACTGACCACGCCCTCTGGAGCAGAAGCGATCATAGATACTCGTACGGTTTCCTACGAGTCTGGCAAAGTACACAGCAGCCACAGTCCCTGAACTTCGTCGTCGAACTTGACTCCCATAGAAGATAGCTGGTCAACCACGCCCTGGAACTCACTCAAGTGGTCCGAAATAGATGTTCCATCCTTGTATCGCAGACCCATCATCGTTCGGATCAGGAACAATTTGTTTACCCCGGTCTTCTTCGCATACAAGGATTCCAGCTTATCCCACAACGTCTTCGCATGCTCAATATTGGCAACGTGGTTGTACACATTCTCATCAACAAACTGCCGTATGTACCCACACACCTGTATATGCTCGAATGTCCAGGCCTCCTCGGATTTATCACTGGGCCTCTCGGATGCAAACACGGGTAGATGCTGCTTCTTGACAAACAGCAAATCCTTCATCTTGCTCCGCCAATAGTGATAGTTGGTGCCGTTCAGGTTCACCATGCGCACCGGCTTTGCGTCCATCTCTCCTCTCTAGTTTCTGTCAACTCCTGACACCCTTCTGAATTCCAGAACCTGGCTCTGATACCACTCTGTTGGAAAAGAAACGCAAAAATCTTTCCCCAAACTAGAGAGTACCTGCAAGAGAATCGAGCAAACTACGCACAAACCAAAACACCAAACACAATCACGCAGACATAGAGAATTTTTGACGTAGAAAACCCTTGCGGGAAAAAACCACGGGACGATCGGAGTCCAACCCTGAGAAGCCTCCACTAATGGAATAGAAGAATTACACCCTCTACAAACTCCTCCCGATCCAAATCGGATCCCCACAACACTCAGAAGTAAGAACAATGATTACAAGGCTATGAAGAGCGAGAACGACGAGTAGAGATTACCCGAATGCGATCTCCTTCGAAAAACGACCTTCAATCCTCCGTCTTCTCTCCCGAAGTTGTAATGGCACTCTTGCCTCCTTCTCTCTCTTTTCGTCAATATTCTACGATTGTGTTACCTATCGATTAGGGCTTGGAAATCCCAACTTAACTCCCTAATCCCGCAACAAATCTGGACCGTTTGATTTGATCCATTAGTGAAAAATCACCCAGATTTCCGCCTCAGCCCGGACAACACAGAGTTCGACCAGAACTCTGTATTGGGCAACCAGAACCTATCGGCCACATTCTGGAGTGGCCAGACCGAGTTCGGTCCGAACTCGCCCTGGGACCGAGTTCGGCCCGAACTCGGCAGCCCCAGTCCAGAACCCCCCTTTGGGTTGGCAGCAGCTGCAGCAACTCCGCGTCGCCTACTTCCCGAGCTTCTCCGACATCGAACGACGCTCGTCGCACTCCGGGATCTTCTCCACATAGGTTGGGAACCCCACCCACTCCAACAATCAGACCATCTGATATAGCTGGGTATGTACTTGGAAATGAGCTTTATAATTTTATTTTGAACTCAAATGTCTAAATCATGTTTCACTGTAGATCTTACATTACTTGCAGTCATCCGTAAGACGGATTTTACTGTGACTATGACTTTCAGTCAGGTCTATTCTTCTCAAGTTAGTTATGTTTATTACCAAATATATGTGACTCTAGAATATTTGGTGTTTAACATCTTCAGGTGGGATTTTTAAAGTCGTCAGGTTGTCATCCTAGCTCAGAATTTTATATTACAATTGTATAGTGTAGAGGTTCAAACCATGGATGGATGATAGCAGATGATGATGAAGTAAGAGAATGTTTGAGCTTTCTAAGTTTGGAAGATATATATACATAATTTCCACTCCATGGAACTGGAAGTCCGCTCTATACTAGGCTGTATAGTGCCCCACAATCCAAATCAAGGTTATATGGGAAGTTGAAAGGATTGTTGCTATGGAATTCCTCCTTTTTTTCTCCTTTTTTTTCCCTTTTTTTTGCTGTTGCTTCATTTCTCGCCATATAGGTTGTTATTGCTTGGAGTATGTGTTGGCCATCTAATCCTAGATGTTCTGCTAACCTATTAGATTGCAGGACGGGGGGATTTTCAGTGTTGGTTTCTTTGTTTTGTAATTTCCTTTTAAGTTATGTCGGATACAAGCAGGGCTTTTGTTTCACTTCCAAACAAATTGGGATTTGGACTGCCTCCATTATGGAATCCTCTGTTAGTTTGTAGTTTGTTTCCATGAGAATTTAGCAGCCATGTTAAGCTAGTATTTGATTTTTATTAGAAGAAGCAACGATATTAAATGTCTCCAAACTAGGAATGTTTAACTAAAATGCTAATTCAGGAACTCATTATGAGCTTACCTCTTCTTATGGATCACATTGATAGTGCGAATCAGTAGCCTATGGTGTGTAAATTTATGAAGAGTTACATATGCATCTCTCTAAAATGCTAATTCAGGAACTCATTATGAGATTACCTGTTGCTAGGCCTTCGTGAAATACTACTTTTAATATTGTTGCTAGTCTTAACATGTTTCCCTACATACATGGTACTTAATTGCCTGTATTTACTTGTCTTTTCTTGATACCAAAATATGTCAATGATACGTCCTATTTTTTTTGTTAACATGAACTGAATTATACTTTCTGTTTGTACGGATTTAATTCATCTTTCTCAATTACAGTGAAAAGGCAAGGAAATCATCACATGTCATTTATGATAGCCCACCTGTATCTAGGTTACCTAATGATAGTTGCGACGATGATACTGATCTGGGACAGAAGGAAATATTAATGCTGGTGGTAAAGAAAAGAGAACCAGAGGAAAAAACAAAGGTTCCAGTTGTTGCAGTTGGTGAAAAGAATCGTACAATGATAGAGTGGAATGGATATGGACAACCTGTGGGAAAAGAATCTGTTAGATTCAGTACAATTGTTGGGTGTATTGTTCGAGAGAATGTTCCAATAAATATAAATACTTGGCACAACGTAGATAAGAAAATCAAAGAAAAATTGTGGGATTTGATGATGGTATGTACTTTGTTTATAAATTTTATTATTGTCCCTTCTTGTAAAGCATTTAATAAAATTACTTATTCTTAATTTTACTTGTAAATGTAGCAAAAATATGTTATCGAGGATTGTTACAAGAAGTTCATCCTGCGTTTGATGGAGAAGTCGTGGCAAAATTGGAAATCCCATATATCTCGAAATTTAAGGAAAGTTATAGATGCTGGTGTGGATGTATCTCGTCATATTACCCTCCTCAAACCGGACGAACCTACAGATCGCGAGTGGGATGAATTTGTAAAGATTCGCACATCCGATCAATTTAAGGTAAATATGATAGCTAAATGTTTTTAAATCATATGCATCGTATATTTGTATTAGAGTTACAAGTTTTGTTTCAACTTATTTTGTGTAGGAATTAATTCAAATAAAGCAGGCTGCAAGGGCGAAACAAACGATGCCTTATACTCTGAGCCGTCAAGGTTATGCAAGATATGAGCATGATTGGGTATAAGTTGTACTTGTTTTTAGTTCATGTAGCTTCAAATTCTCTTGCATGCAATAAACTTGATATGTTTTAATCATTTTGTCATTCGATTTTTTGATAGAAAATTGAGAATAAGGGAAAAACTATATCGAGGGTAGACCTATGGATCGAAGGACATAAGAAAAGGAAGGAAGAGAAGAGGGGAGAACCGATCAACGATGTTGCAGATAAGGCAATTATATGTAAATGAAACTTATTTATTTCAAATTCGTTATTATCTTCTATTTTTGTAGTGATTCTCACAATATGCTAATACTATTTCTTTTTTAGTCGGAAATGGAAAAATATAAAGAGCTTCCAGATAGTTCGGCATCTATAAATGAGGATGCAGTGAGTAAGTATTTTGGTCCAGAACGCTCAGGTTCTGTTAGAGGCCTTGGATTTGGAGTTACCCCATCTAAAATAGAGGCCCACTTGCAAAATAAAACATGAATGCAATCTGTTATGAATGAGTTAAATGAGGTTCGCAAAACTCAAGCTCTTACGCAAAAAATTCTAAGAGAGCTTAGGCCAGACATGGTAAGTTGTGATAATTTTATCTTCCACTCGAGTGTTTTTCTAAAAACTGTGCAATCTTAAGTTTCACAAACTCAAGTCATAAAATTGTTTTACAGTTTCCAATAGAGCCTAGTAATGGAGGAGCGCCATCTCCCTCAAGTCGACAGGTATATTTTGTGGTAACGCTATTGATATTTAACACTAAAATGTTTAACTTTTAGCTTCTTATTTCATTATAGTCCCATCAAGAGAATGTGAATGTTAGCGCTACTACAAACCTTATGGGCGCTAAGTGCAACCTGTTAAATTGGACTGCCACCGGGCAGGTGGTGGCAAAGACAGAAATTGCTTCTACGGATTCTACTTCATTGGTACATCATGTTATACTTGGGCCAGACTCCTACAAAGTTTGGGTTAAGGAAGTTTTAGTTCCAGATGTTACTTTGTTCCGAGCATCAAGAGAAATTTTTACCCTTGATGATACTATAGGAAGTACAATTGCTTGGCCACACAAGTATATTAGTTTTGAAGAGATCCAGGTAATTAAATTATTAATATGTATGTTTACTTAGTTTTATTATATTTATAGAGAAGGTTGTTGATTAGTACATTCGTACATATTGGGTATATGTACATCTGTGGTAATGATTCAATCTTCCTTGCTTATTGTTTCAGGTGAGTACTAAAAGGTTGTCAAGTTCTTGACTGGTAAAACTTGCTCATGTGGTAATGGTGAAAGTCAGAATTTGGAAACTGTTTAAGGTACGATAGAATTATCTCTCTCCTAATATTGGTATGCCATTTGCTAACTGAACCAAGTGGAACTAGGAAACCTAGTTTACTGATACTCTTGCTAACTGGACCAAGTGATACTAGGAAACCTGGTTCACTGATATGTCAGATGAAGATATTTTTCCCTGTATCTTGGACGTTTTCTTTCTTTCTAATAGTTTTTCCTTGGCAAATCCAGTATCAATTGATTATTTTCCTTCAACAGAGACCTTCTAATTGTTTGATACATATACAATCTGGTTCCATATTGAACAAAGAACACTTTGTCCTGCCAGAAAGAGTCGTGTGCTGAATATAGTTACCCATGTGATCACTGTCTTGTGCTGAACAAAAATCTAGTATCAATTAATCAGGTTCTATATTGAAAGGGTCGTGTGCACAAGTGCTGAACAAAAACCCATGTGATCACTTTGTCTTGTGCTGAACAAATTGTGCAAATGTGCATAAAAAATAACTGAACAGAAAGGAAAACTTTTATCCTTGGGTGGCAATTCATCATTTTGGTTCTTCACGACACACTACCAGAATAAGTCGTTTTAGCGACGCCTGAAGACGTCGCTAAAACGACAAATTTCGTCGCTAAAAATATTTAGCGATGAAATTATCGACTTTTTGGGCTTGTCGCGGAAATATAAGTCGCTGATCTTCAAAACGTCGCCAAACGTCGCAAGTACCGACGTTTACCGACGTATATATACGTCGGTATATTACCGACGTCTACCGTCGTGTCGTCGGTGGATTAGCGACGTATTTAACGTCGCTACGCGTCGATAAATTTACCGACGATTACCGTCATGTCGTCGGTGGTTTAGCGACGTGTTAAAAGTTGCTACACGTCGGTAAAATCTTGGGAATTTACCGACATTTACCGTCGTTTAAATTGTCAGTAAATGTCGGTAATTCCTGGGATGATTACCGACGTGCACCGACATTTACCGACGTTTTCCGACGTATAAGACGTTGGTAAACGTCGGTACCCTGAAAAATATTACAGATTTACCGACGTTTACCGACGCAAACTTACGTCGGTGGACGTCGGTAAACGTCGATAAACGTCGCTAATTCTGCAAAAAAATAAAAAAATAAAATACAGAATGTCCATTTCTCAGAATGTCCATTTCTCAGAATGTCCATTTCTACAACAATCACAGAATGTCCAGTTCTCAGAATGTCCATTTCTCACTGTACACAGGTTTCAGTCCCTATAACCAAGTCTACAACAATCACACAACAACAAGTATCCAAATAACCAAGTCTACAACAATCACACAACAACAAGTATCCAAATAACCAAGTCTACCCCAAATAACAAAGTCTACAACCAAATAACCAAAGTCTACAACCAAATAACCAAAGTCTACACACAACCAACAAATAGAATAGGATCCAAACATCCAAATCTACACAACCAACAAATATCCAAGTCACAAACAAAGAATGAAACAAACACAAACAAACAGTCCTAACTAGGACTACTAGGAATTTGGTGCAGGAGGGGCACCGCCGCGACGAAGGGATAAGAACAACTCACACTCCTCAAGTGAAATCGATACCGATGAAGCAGGCAGTGACGTCGGTGGAGTCGGTATCGAAGAAGAAGGTGGTGGAGGCGGTGGAGGCGGCGGAGTCGACGACGATGATGGCGCACCCGGAGGACCAGCACGCTCCAACGCTGTAAGTCGCTGGTGGTGTCACGCCCCGACCCGGAATCACCCGAATCATCGTCCTCGCTGGGGCGTGATGCCGCACGAGCCTGGAGTTGCGCTCGTGCAAGGCAAGATGACAAGTTCTCAAATGGTTATCTTTAAGTTGAACATTCACAACGAAAGAAAAACAGAGTATACAAAACGATTCTCTTTATTGATATTCGAAATCATATTACAAAGGCTTTTGATAGCCCAACGGAATTTGCCAGATTGGCTACAACACTCAGGTTCTCTCTTGCCCACAAAGGATTCGCCGTTCCATACATCATGCCTTCTATATCTCGGCCGCATCAATCCTGTCGCGAGTCCGAGCGTCAATACGATCGCAAGCTTCAATACGCTTCGGCATTCCAAGCCTCAACGCGTTCAAGCAACGCTTCGCCGCGAGCAATCCATTCCCTGTACCCTGCATGAAGCTGGTGGGGGATCAGTACGTTCGTCCTCGCATGTACTGAAGCAAAGATCTTCTTTCCAAACCGATATTTTAATATTTATGTTGAATCATGCAACTTAGCTTATGATCTTGCTATGTTCTCCTTAGGGTCAATTTCATTGCATATTCGAAAGCGTAAAGCATGTTATCATAGCAAGCATGTTATCGAACTGAATAGGCAAGCAAGCATTTTCGTGTTTGATTCGTGGCGCAACTTAGCAATATCGACGCACTCGCCCTTGCACCGACGCAAGGTGAATACGCCAATCTATTTTCCCTGTCATGTTATAAGTGCTCTCTATTCAGAATCCGTCCATATAGGATATACGCATACCTTGCACTTCCAAACCCATCGCCTTTATCTATATGAAGGTCACTAGCTTTTCGGGCTAGAATGGACTTATATTTATCGAATCGAAACATAAGACGATGTTAACTCTGTGCGGTTGCTAACCAACATCAGAGGCCATCGAAATAATTGCAGCAAGTGGCTTATCACATTCACCAGACGGTCGCAATCCATCTAAATGAAGTGCACCAACAATACCGTAAACGAATCCCTCCTAGGCCGAACGGTCCCAGCGCCCTGGCACGCCGCATTCGAGGGAATACCCATACACGGGCTTTTATATCTTTAAGTCCATTTGACCATGCAAAGAATCTTATATTTCATACAACCAAGCAAGTTCGCTTATCTCTATTTCAATTGGCACAACGCCCGAATGTTCTCAACGAACGCCCGTAGGCCTCGAACATTTTGAAGGGCACCATGCCGCATTATCGTCTCGCATTTCTCTGTTAACTTTCTATCTCTTACGTTTCATTCTTCGTTTCAATGTTTCAATGGCATCATGCCTCAACTCAATGCTCGTCAACCGAACGACCCGAAGGTCTCGAACACCTTTCGAGGCATTATGTCATATCCGACAGTTCTGCCACATTCATGCCACAACTGTATTCTTTCGCAACGAAGCCATCTTTTATTATCCCGTGCACGTAGGCACGTTCCGACCATATTTCGATGTTCTATGCCTTAGCATTCAATGTCCGTGGCTTGCGTGCTAGGGCGCTCGCCTATTGTCTTTCAATGTTCTAGCCGTTCTAACTCGTGCACGAAGGCACGGTATGGTTCGTGCACTAAGACACTCGCCGAGTACAGTTATCCCATTTTCTTGTGGCTTGCGCACCGAGGCGCTCGCCTTTGCGATATCCAATATTCCATAGCGACTCATACGTTTGCCGTACGATTCATTTTAATTGTTCTATCTAGTGTTCGACACGCACTATGTTTATCTCGCTATCGAGCCACGCCCGTGGCGTTGATAGGTTAACTCAGCATACAATGATATATTTGACTTATCGAATGAAGGAGTAAAAAGAAGTCAATCCTTCCACCTTGAGTCGATACGCCTTCGTCGTTTTGCCGAGCCGATACGGCTCGATTCCCTAACTTTGTTGCACGGCACTCTCCTGACTTAGCCATTCGAGCACTTCGTGCTTATTGAGTTTGTTCTTCCGTTTTGACTTAGCGTGCCAACGCTTCCGTCCATCGCAAGGCGACGATTTGCTTTCGCGGACCCCTTACTGAATAAGGCAAAAGATCGACCTCTAATATTTCAGCATAAACGTATAGCCTGCACATGAAACCAACTAAAATCATTACTTGCATCGATTCGGACTTGTGCCTTGGTCGATTCGATTTCTTAGAATCTTTGAGTCGATTCAACGCACTCATCCTTTGGGGCAACGCGGCGCTTCGCATCGATTCACTCGATGCATTCTTTGGGACAAGACAACTCTTCGCATCAACTTAGTTTGATGCATTACTCGGGACAAATTAACACTTTGTATCGATTCGCATCGATATGTAATCGGGTCAACGCAACTCTTCGAGTCAACGACTCAGCATAATGTACCGTGCGGAGCGGGGCATTACAGAATATACCACTCAAAACAAGGTTCGTCCCGAACCGAAACCAATACTAAATTTCCAAGGGTTTCATTAGATCGTTCCACGATCTCGTCTCACTATCGTTTGGATCGTACAACTTAGTTTGGAATCATACACATATTTTAGGCGTCCCACCAATATATGCATTTCAGCCAAGCTCAGTTGTAAGATATCGGAACAATACAAACACGTAACTCTTATTCTCAATTACTTGCCATCTCGTATTCTCGATCGGACTTGGCTCTATTACTTGTTCTTGCAATTCTACCACACATGCATATTGATACATACGCGATTCGCCAACAAAAGTTAAGGCATACGATACGATTCAAAAATTGCATTTCTCACTTTGTGTGTTTCATCGGGACTATCAATTCTACACGTCGCGTTAAGCCGTCGCGCATCCGATCACAACGAGTCTCCGTAACGCCTTGCGTTCGACGTCACTATCCAACAATTTTCGATGTTTTACTTCGTATCCTATCTCGACATGATTCTCTTTAGTTGACTTGCAAAAGCATCAACATTCAGGACTACGTCCGCTAGGTGACTTACCAAGACACCGTGCTCAGCTTCTCCCGACGCAAGTTTAAATTGACATTGTACAAAGGCCACAATCTATCCGACACAACAGTTTACATCAAGGCGACGGTGCTCAAGACAACGATCGCCTTGACACGAGGTCTTTACGACACGCCTTACGTTCGATTTCCTAACGAGTAGAAATTCACTAGCCAAATTCCCAACTTATCTGTCTTTGCCACATCGAACTTAATTTTGATTCACGCAAGCTCGATTGCAAGGTGAATCCGAATCTAACGACATGACTCGTAAGTCATTCTTTTATCGTTCTCTCTCGTGCATCGTATGAATCTCGCAATTGCCTATCCGAATCACCAAGTTCGTTGGTGAATTTCAAGTTCTATCGTCGACCAATATAACCATTCAAATATTTATCCGACGAATACTCAAATCTAACTATATCATTCTCAATCGAAAGTTGTTCCAACAATTCTCGATCGCCTAGACTTATCGTCAACATGCACCACCTTGTATTTGTTATCGATGCAATCTCATACGCGATATCGCATGGGTCATCTTACGGTCTACAGCATTCAATTTGATTTGGCGGTCAAGTCTTCTAGGGTCAGCTGCCCCGAAGCTACGCTCGATAATTGTGGATCATCACCGAAGGACAGTTTACTACGAACCATGCTATATCTTATTTCGGAGCCAAATCACGTTCCGACGATTTCTACGCGACTTTCCAATTCCGGACAAAACCATTTCTATCGGCGCAACTGATGCGCAACTATCCTCTGAGTAAAGTCATGCATTGCCGTCGATGATTCCGCAATTTATGAAACATCTACTTGTATCGAGTTCGAGTCTATCTTATTTTGCGGTCGACACACGAGATGCTATACGCATCGAGCAATCATCGATGACTTATAGTCTCGTCTTCTACTTCTAAGCCAAAAGGCGGTAAGAAGAAGAATAACATTCAGAAACAGGAAAAGTCAGCAAAGAAGGGCATGGGATCTCAAGGCGCGGTGAAAAAGCCGAAAGGTAAATATTTCAAGTACAAAGGGTCAGGACATTGGAAGACTGATTGTCCACTTCTCAAACAAGGGAACAAAGAAGGTATATCTCATTTACTAGTAGTTGAAACATGTTTAGCGGTGTTATCTACCGGCCCCTGGTGTGTAGATATAGGAGCCACTAATCATGTCTGCAATACATTGCAGGGATTCCAGAAAACCAGACGGCTCATTGATGGAGAGATATGCTTATTCATGGGTGATGCTACAAAAGTATCGATCATTGTATTAGGAGATGTTACTTTATCTTTTGGTAGAAATAAGTCTTTGACATTGAGAGATTGTCTTTATGCACCTTCACTTAGAAGGAATTTAGTTTCTGTTTCTATGTTAGTTAAGGATGGATATTCAATTTATTTTAATGACAATATTGTTATTAGAAAGAATAAACATTTTATCTGTTCTGGTGCATTGGTTGATAATTTGTATGTCATTAATCCTATTTTGCCTACAATGCAACTTATAAAAATGAATAATATGTCATCTAACTTAAATAAGAGAAAAGAACCTTCTTGTATGAACCAAACATATCTTTGGCACTTGCGATTGGGGCATATTAACCTAAGAAGGATTCAAAGACTGGTTAAAGATGGACCTTTGAGTTCATTGGAAGTGAAGGCACTACCAGTCTATGAATCCTGCTTGGAAGGTAAAATGACCGAAAGGCCTTTTACGACAAAGGGGTATAGGGCCAAAGATGTGTTAGAATTGGTTCATTCTGATTTGTGTGGACCCATGACTATCCAAGGTAGAGGTGGCTTTGAATATTTTTTCACGTTTATTTACGATTATTCAAGGTATGGATACTTTTATGTGATGCACCGTAAGTCTGAGTGCTTTGAGAAATTCAAAGAGTACAAGACTGAAACGGAGAAACATCATGGAAAATGTATCAAGTCATTACGATCAGATCGTGGTGGCGAGTACCTCTTTAGAGAGTTTAGGGATTATTTACCAAAGGCTGGGATTGCATCCCAATTGACTGCACCTGGAATGCCCCAGCAGAATGGTGTAGCCGAAAGAAGGAATAGAACTCTTATGGAGATGGTTAGATCAATGATGAGTTATTCGGATTTGCCAGATTCGTTTTGGGGATATGCCTTAGAGACTGCAGCTTATATTTTGAACTTGGTTCCTTCTAAGTCAGTACCTCTTACTCCCACAGAGCTGTGGATTGGGCGTAAGCCAAGTCTGAAACATGTTCGCATTTGGGGTAGTCCAGCACATGTGCTGAATGGAAAAGCAGATAAGTTGGAATCTCGTACAGAAGTACGCTTGTTTGTAGGCTATCCAAGAGGAACGAAAGGAGGTTTATTTTATAGTCCTAAGGATCAGAAGGTCATTGTTAGCACCAATGCCCAATTCTTAGAGAAAGACTATGTGAACCATAAACCCACAAGTAGAGTTGTTCTAGAAGAACTGAGACGTGAGAAACCAAGTACTTCAGTACCAACAGTACAAGAGGATGAACCACAAATAACTGCACAACGTGTCACAAATGTTACACCACAACCGATAGTACCTCGTCGTAGTGGGAGGGTTGTGATACAACCTGATAGATATATGTTCTTGGAAGAGTCGTCAGACTTCGTCCCTGAGGAACAAGATTATGATCCCTGTACCTACAATGAAGCACTCCAAGATAAAGATGTAGAGTCTTGGCAAAAAGCAATAATATTTAAAATAGAATCTATGGATTCTAATCAGGTCTGGGAGCTTGTAGAACCACCCGTTGGTATAAAAGCCATTGGATGCAAGTGGGTCTATAAGAGAAAAAGAGGATCAGACGGTAAGGTTGAAACCTTTAAAGCTCGGCTTGTAGCAAAAGGTTTTACTCAAAGAGAGGGTATCGATTATGAGGAAACCTTTTCTCCTGTAGCCATGCTTAAGTCTATCCGAATTCTTTTATCTATTGCAGCTCATCTCGATTATGAGATTTAGCAAATGGATGTCAAGACAGCTTTCCTTAATGGAAGTCTTGAGGAAGACATCTATATAAAGCAACCAGACGGGTTCATTGAAAAGGGCCAGGAGCATCTTGTTTGTAAGCTCAAGAAGTCAATTTATGGACTTAAGCAAGCTTCCAGATCTTGGAACATATGTTTTGATCAGGTGATAAAATTCTATGGATTTGATCAATGTCAGGATGAATCATGTGTATACAGAAAGTGTGACGGAAATGTAGTGGTGTTCCTAGTACTTTATGTGGATGACATCTTGCTCATTGGAAATAATATGAAGGTGTTATCTGATGTAAGGGTATGATTATCCAAACAGTTTGATATGAAGGACTTGGGAGAAGTAGGTCACATCCTTGGGATCAAAGTTTTACGAGATCGCAAGAAAAGAATATTGGGCTTATCCCGAGCTTTCTATATCGATACTGTACTAAGTCGTTTTAGTATGCAAAATTCTAAGAAAGGTTTCTTACCTTTTAGACATAGAATTGTTCTATCAAAGGAGTAGTGTCCGAGGACACCTAAAGAGATAGAGAACATGAAGACAGTTTCTTATGCTTCAGTAGTATGAAGCTTAATGTATTCAATGCTATGTACGAGACCAGACATCTGCTTTGCCATTGGCATGGTCAGCAGATATCAGTCTAACCCAGGACAAGAGCACTGGAATGCCGTAAAGCATATTTTGAAGTACCTGAAAAGGACTAAAGAGTATATGCTAGTTTACCAGGCAGATAGTTTTGTTCCCTTTGGGTATACAGACTCAGATTTTCAGTCAGATAGGGATTCCAGGAAATCTACCTCAGGTTATGTGTTTACTTTGGGAGGTGGAGCCATTGTGTGGAGGAGTATCAAGCAAAAATGTTTTGCTGATTCCACCATGGAAGTCGAGTATGTGGCAGCCTCTGAGGCAGCCAAAGAAGCGGTTTGGCTCAGAAACTTTCTGTTGGACTTGGATGTGGTACCTAGTTTGCCTAAGTCTATTACACTTTATTGTGATAATAGTGGTGCAGTTGTAAACTCGAAGGAACCACGAGCCCATAAGACTGGCAAACACATTGAGCGCAAGTACCACCTGATACGAGATTTCGTAAAGAAAGAAAAAGTTGCTGTGATCAAGATAGCATCAGCCGACAACCTAGCTGATCCCTTTACAAAGAGCTTACCAGCTAAGACTTTTGATAGTCATGTTGAGGGAATGGGAGTCAGATGTGTAGCAGCATGGCTTTAAGTATAAGTGGAAGATTTGTAACAGTATACTGAAAAGCAATGCTTTGAGTATAAGTGGGAGATTGTTAGGGTTATATACTAAAAGCATCACTTTTAGTAACCTTATTTCCTTAAATTTTGAATGAGAATCATATGGACAAATATTTGCATATTGTATTTGTTGCAAGTGTTAATACAAATGTTTGATATTCTATATTGTAGATAATATGGTGTATGGTATCACACAGAAGATCATATTATCACTTTCCTATGGTGTATATAAATAGTTCACAACCTAAATGGACTTGGACAATCTATTGGAAAGATTATAGTGTAATCTGGTATTAGTCTATCTTGACTATAGGTTTACACTAGTACACTTTGTGTGTATTGAACATGACCACTTGAGGTTGTTCTTTTTATACTGACTACATAAGAGAACAAACACCTCTGTTATTATGGATGCGTGTGCTCTTAACCCGGATATAATAACGGACATGTATATGCAGTGTGCATTATTTTGACTCATAAAAGAGTGAGATTAATTATGGATCAACAACCTCTATGAATTGGGTAATAACATTGTATGTATGATGGGCTGTTGATTATAAATAGAATCCATGTTCCGATACATCGGGTTGATGATATCCCTTTAAGGAGCTCATAAGGATTGTCATGTAAACCCTGCAGGTAGATTATGTCCGACATGACAAATAAAGTTGAGCGGTACTACTTAAGGATAAAAGATGTCGAATCAATATAGTTGTCATTAACTTAATTTGATCGACGGACATACGATATCTTAACATGGGGAGCCAAACGAGCATATAATAAAAGGAGCCCACAAACATAATTTGAGATTAGGGAGGTAGTGCAACAATAGCTCATTAGTGGACCGAGCTATTGTTAATGGGCCTGGATTGTATGTTCGGGCTGAACACGAGATATTCAGATATGTTAGGAGACCTAACCCTAATTTCTCCTCATGGTCTCTGCCGTAGCCTATATATATCCTCTATTCTCTGGCCGCCATATTACCGATCAGAAATCTGAAATTTTCTCTAAATTCGTGATTCACGTAAGGAGAGAAAGAGAGGGCTGCCAAGGAGAAGAAAAGGTTGGAAAATCGTCGCCCACACGACGTCCAACTCGAGGAAGGAATACGTGCAGAAGATCTTGGGGTCATCCGCTCGAGATTGCCAGGAATTACTTGTCTCCCTTCCGTCGCAAATATAATTCGTGAACCCTAGTTTTCGCCTATGAAGGGTTAGAACACGTATTAGATCTGTTTAACTTTCTATCGATCAATACGCACACCAAAGAAAGGGTCCTGGGAATCCCCAGTTCTATCAACTCGTTGAGTCAACGCTTCAGTGTAATGCACCGTGCGGAGTGGGGCATTAAGAATATACCACTCAAAATAAGGTTCGTCCTCGAACCAAAACCAACACTCCGATTAAGTGTTTTATAGATCGAATCACGATCTTGTCCCACCAACGTTGTTCAGTTTCACACTATCTTGCAAGCTTTTTATTAACATTTCAAAGTCTTTCCTACAGCTCAATTTGAATTTGTATACAACTCGATTTGGATCCGTACCTATATTCAAGGCGTCCCGAAGATATATGTATTTCGACCAAGTCCATTCGTAGCAAATTAGAACAAAACTGACAGGTAAGTTTCAATCCTATGCTTGCCATCTCGTACTCTCGATCGGACTTATCTTTAGCAAATGTTCTCAAAATTTCATCGCATACGTATATTTGATACCTACTTGATTCATTCAATAAAGTCACTGTACGCGACGCGATTCAAATCGCATATCTCATTTCGTGTGTTTCATCGGGTCTATCAATTCTTATGCATCGCGTCGAGCCGTCACGCATCCGATCGTAATGATCCTCCGCAATGCCTCGCGTTCGAAATCATCACCCAACTATTTTTGAAGTCTTTCTATGCAACTTATCTCGATACGATTTCCTTGGTTGACTTGCAAATACATCAACGTTCAGGACTACGCCCGCTAGGTTACTTACTTAGACACCGTGCTTAACTTCTTCCGACGCAACTCAAATTGACATTGCACAAAGGCCACAATCTATCCGACACAAAAGTTTACCTCAAGGCGATGGTGCTAAAGACAACGATCGCCTTGACATGAAGGTCCTTACAATGTAACTTATGTTCGATTTCCTAAAGAGTAGGAATTCACTAGCCAAATTCCAAACTTATCCGTTTTGCAACATCGAATATAATTTCGATTCGCGCAAGCTCAATTGCAAGGTGAATTCGAATCTAACTACATAACTCGTAAGTCATTCCCTTATCGTTTCCTTTCGTGCATAGCACGTTTCTCGCAACCGCCTATCCGAATCCCCAAGTCCGTTGGTGAATTTCTAGTTCGACCGTCGATCAACATAACCATTCGAGTATTCATCCGACGAATACTCAAATCTAACTATATCATTCTCAATCGAAAGCTGCTCCAACAATTCTCGATCGCCTAGACTTATCGTCAACATGTACCATGTTATATTTGTTATTGGTGCAATCTCATATGCGATATCGCATGGGTCATCTTACGGTCTGTAACATTCAATTTAATTTGGTGGTCAAGTCTTCTAAGGTCAGCTGCCCAGAAGTTAGGCTTGATAATTGTGCATCATTAACGAAGGACAGTTTACTACGAACCATGCTATATCGTATTTCGAAGCCAAATCATGTTCCGATGATTTCTATGCGACTATCCAATTTTCGGACAAAACTATATCTATCGGCGCAACTGATGCACAACTATCCTCCGAGTAAGATCGTGCACTACCGTCGATGATTCTGCTATTCACGACGTATCTACTCACATTGAGTTCGAGTCTATCTTATTTTGGGTCGACACACGAGATGCTATACGCATCGAGCAATCATCGATGACTTAGTCTCATCTTGATCAATCGCAAAGTTCATGATCAACCAGTTCGTTCTTTCTCGTATTGTTACTTACAAAATTTTGATAGCGCAAGGCGCACTCCATTTTGTATTCTCACATCGTGCTTACGTTTTCTTACGTATCGATCTCGATACGTCGTATCAATTTCGATAGTGTAAGGGTCAACTTTGAATCCGTTTCAACGCCAACTTAACTCGCATCGCATATATCCAAGTTCACAACGAACTTTTCCATACGCATCAACTCATTTTCCGATTCGTCGCATCCCGCTATACTTTGATCGCATAACTGAGTTACCTATTATCCAACATTAAACCCTCGAGTTATACGATCACGTCCTCTAAGTTTTACGTGTTTTTCAGTCGTACTCAAATGAGTTTCGCCGTAACGTAATCCAACTATCTTTTAGGCACGATTTCTCGCATCAACCAACTCTTCACCGAAGTCGCACATCGTACAATTCGATTATAATTTGCATCGCCTAATATTTCTATCGAGTTCGCAAGTCATGCGATTCGATTTGCCTCGCCTAACATTTCTATCGAAATCGCAAGTCGTGCGATTCGATTTCGATTCGTCTCGTCCAACGTTTCTATCGAGATCGCAAGTCGTGCGACTTGTTTGTAAGTTCGACTTTTCCTTTCCCTTCGATCCGATTATGGCTTCAAGGCATAATCTTTTCGCTAGTCTCGGTCGTCCGACCATCTTATAATTTCCATACGACGTATCGTTCATTGATACGTGTCTCGCCTTATCATCCCAACCGATTTTTCGAAGAACACTTGCATCAACATACCGTCATACAAATTTCCAATCGAGTCTCGGTACTCTCCCATCCGTTGCGGACAAACCTTCCGTAATCCTCACAACGCGTCGATGCAATTCATCGCACAAGTGGTTGTTTGCCATTGATTGTAAAAGAACAGAACAATTATCGGAGGACTGAACTTTAGACTCACAATACAAACTCGCTGTTACAAAGAAAGCCTATGGACGAAAGCCTAGGTACAGCAATCTAAGTACAATTGTTTATTTTAGATTCTGGGGGGTGACGATAGAGGCTCAGAAAAGCGACGACAGCTCTGTCTTACTCCTTGGACGATCGGGTGCAGCCTTGGCTCTGTAGAAGATCTGCTTGGCGTTGATGAAGAAATGCTCTCCTTTCAATTTTTCTCTGACTCTCTGGATCCGGGGAGGGGTGCTCTCTCTCTCTCTGCTGTCTGCTCTTCTATGTCTCTCTCCGTCTGTGTGTGTTGCAAGGGAATGACACCTTGCTATTTATAAAAGTGGAGGACATCATTAGGGTTTGCAATGATTGTCCATTCTCAAAAGTCGACGGTTAAGGATCAATGAATCTGGGCCGCTCATAATAGATTTGAGCAATTAATTTGATTGTATCAAATCTCTGTGGGCAATTTATTACGATTGCCATCAATCCTCATGATTATGCCAAACTCGGATCTCCTGCCACGTATTCAATTTGATTGATTGTAAATGATCTGATTTGATCTCAGTAATATGAGGATGGCATTAAACCTGGTTGTTATGATTTGTTGATGAATCTTGCCACGTGTCCCACTATTATTAGGCTGATAGCTGTAGGGACGCTGGCAGAACCGCGAGCCACTTAGGCAATTTGAGCCGCATGAGGATTGTCCCCCCACTGAGCCACATAAGGCTGGCCACGTGTCAAGGCTGCTTGGGAGCGGCCTCTGAACATTTGAACCGCATGGAGATGATCTGAGCCGCATGAGCGTAGGCGACCGTATGATGGATGGCTTCTCAGTGAGCCGCATAAAGATAGTCCTTGTGAGCCGCATGGGCAGCCTCTGCCTGAGCCGCATGGGTAGCCTTTGCCTGAGCCGCATGGGTGGCCTCTGTCTGAGCCGCATACGACTGTCCACGTGGCAAGACCGCAAAAAGGTCTTTGGGATTTTAACGGATTGTGTCAGAGATATCCTTCGTTTTCCTAGGAGTCTGCCATTATGTCAGAGTCATTATTGCATCTTTCTGTCATTGGTCAGAGCTGTCAGCCGTCAAGGCATTAAATGCAGTAGAAGATAAAGTGTCACGCTCCAGAACCAGAATACTGGAGAGCGGGAGAATGACTCAGCCAGCTACGTATTACGGGTAGATGAATACCGTATAATACGATCAATACTGTCTACAAGACGAGGGGGTGCATACTACATAAAAGTCTCGCTATGGTCACTCCACATCTATTGTCTCAATCATTCAAACAAGAAACAGAAATAGAGAACATGTGAGATAAAGCAGTAAGGCGTCCCAAATGCTCAGTCAAAATGTTCTTGATATCTGGCTTTCCAAAATACAGCCAGATGATGTAGTAAGTATACATAATTGTTATCAGCTGCAGTCTGACTTAATTACAATTATGTAAAAGTAAGTACAAGATAATTCGACTAACATGTCGGTGCCAAACGACAAGGTATAAAGTAATTCACAAAAACGAGCGGAGACGTAAGAAACCCACTTGAGTCCTCCTGCAATCATCCCTCTAGTGTTGACCATCTTGGAGGTAGAAGTAAGCTGGATCCTTGGGGACCGGCTCTAAATCTGGCTATGCAAAACCAGAGAGGTTAGACCTCTAATAGCAAGTACCACAAGGAAGCACGATATGAGGAATAAAACCAGTAAAAGGAAACATATAAAATAGATCTCTGTCGACTACTGGGATACATCGTATCACGACACTTCGAACCAACCTTCCAACCAAACAAGGACAGAAGTTGGCTCGTCATGTCCTGACATTCTAATTATCTCGGTTAGGTAACAGAGTAGATACATTACACAAACAAATCAATTTAAACGGCCATGCAACTACTACGGCTTGCTATTGTGAGTCCCAAGTTATCCTGAAATTATGCAATAAAGGATTCCTCAGTTCTTACTATGTACAAGCAAGGCTAGTTTACTCAGTCAATCAATTGCGCCAATCATGAATTAGACGAGTCCCAGCGGGACGTCCGTCATCAATATACAATATACAATCGATAATATAGCCAGATATCTCTCCCTGCCTGTGTGGCAGATTTGCAGTATCTGTGAGGACCAACCGGCCTGTCGGGCACTACTAGTCCCAAGAGGGCTGCCATGTAAGAACTCGGGAATCTATTCTCTCCATGCAATCATTATTTTATTTAACTTAATAGTCTCTACGTTGAGTGGAGTACCATGCCGTAAATCATGGTCATTCAGAATGAGTACTTTCGTACGGGGTACGATATGCACAACCCTACAACGATACCAGTACGGTCAGGTTGTAGGTCTTACATAGTGTAATGCAACAATCAAAACTAATCCACGGAGTGATCATGCCTTGACCATAAAGTACACATGCTTCTTTGGTAAGATAAATAAATAACAAATAAATTGAAGCGTGCATGTGCCTGTATGCCAACATTCGGGATTAGCCAGTCGATTTGCAATAGTTCATAGTTAAGATGAACGTGTCTCATTCATTCGTTTCAATAAGACGACTAGCCAGTCTCTTAGTTCCAACTAGGAACACATGATCAATTATTAAGATATCAATCCTTGTCAAGATAACAATCAATGTTAATTAATGTAAAGATGCCAACTAATGCTAATAAATGCCAAGACAATTAATCAATGTCAATCGGTATTAATTCAGGACAACAATCAACCAAAAAGGCAATAGAGCCAGAGTTCATGCGGCTCACGAGACTTGGGTTTCATGCGGCCGGGAATGAATAAGTACATGCGGCTGGCTGGACAAGGGTGATTCCATGCGGCCAAGTTAGCAAGCTTTAAGCGGCTTAGAAGCTAAAGGGGCCTCATGCGGCTAATTAAGTCAGGGTCCCTATGCGGCTAGGGGAAGTCATGCAACTCATGCGACTGAGAGATCTCATGCGCCATGCGGCTAAGTCATATATATATATATATATATATATATAAACTTTATGCGGTCGAAAAGTCGACGGTTCATGCGGCTAGATTCAATCAGAGCTCATGCGCTAAAATAGGTGTAGCATATGCTGCTGAAATATTTTCCTGAGTCATGCGGCTACGAATTTAGATGTCCATGCGACTGGGAGATACTGGCACCCCCATGCGGCTAAGAAAGGGAAACTTCATGCGGCTACACAATCCCGAGCTTATGCGACGGGAATAGGGTATGCAGCCAAGAATGCCATGCGGCCGAGAATACCATGCGACCGAGAATGCCATGCGGCCGAGAATACCATGCGACCGAGAATGCCATGCGGCCGAGATGCTCTTCGTGCGGCCAGATACTGTTCTTCTCCAAATTTCTAAGAACAGAACTATGGAAACCTTTGCTTCCAAGCTCTCTAAATCCTTCATTCCAAGCCCAAATCTGAACTTTCATAGGTCAAAATAGGGTAGAACAAAATTCTCTACAACATGGAACCATCAAAACTTAAAGATAACAAAGTTTATTAGATCAAAACTTAAAAAATCCAAAAATACATTAAACTTAGATCTACAAGGAATGAACCATGGAAACTGAAAATGCTAAGTACTAAAGAGGCTTAAAATTAAGTAATAAAGATGATGGAACGATAATAATGGTGATCTATCAAGAAGCAAGTTTGGCATTCGCCTTGGCGGCTGGTAGGTGGGGGAGGAGTTATGAGAAAGAAGAAGATTAATGGTGAAGTAAGGAAGAGAGAGATAGAAGATGGCTTTAAATGGAAGGGGTGGTGGTAGGTAGGGGTTCATTTTGGTTCAGGCTGAACCAACTAACTAAACCAATCCAAGCCGAACCCAAAGTATAGCTAAAGCAGAGTAAGAAAGCAGAAAATAAAATACAAAAATTAAATTGCAGGAAACTAATGGACATGAAATTAAAGGGGTTTAACTACAGATCAGTACATGACAAATGTAAAATAAATATTTTAAAGCATTACATGTATAAAAATATGTATTCTGGGAACGGGAAGTGACACAAAGGGAAGAGCTATTGAGGGCCACGTGGCTCTTCTCTGGGCCGCATGGAACTATTCGAACCGCATAGACGCTTGAGCCGCATGGGTCCCTGAGCCGCATGAGCTCTCTGAGTCGCATGGGGATCCTTGGTCGTATGGATCTTTATTCTTTTCCATGCTTCTACATGACCCCTTCAAAGTTTTCAATTTGCAAAATTGAAATACTTTGAATAAGAAGCATGTCTATGTATAAACTCTTCTGGCCGCATATGATGTCCTTGTCGCATGGATGTCCCAACCGCATAGCTTCCTCAGCCGTATTGGTCAATCAGCACATGGACCCTTTGGCCGTATGGGTTATCTGGCCGCATGGGTTGTCTGGCCTCATGAGCTTCTTGCCATGTCATCCTGTCACGTATGTAAATCTTTTGCATTAATTGCTGTTGATTTGCCGTCAGTTTTAAGACCGTATTTTTTGGGGAGGATCCCAAGAGTTTGGCCTTTATGTTAGTCGGCTCGTCTTGAGAACCGAAGGGTCGGTTACTTTACGTGGATCGAGACGCCTCTCTTTTGCCTATAAAATGTGAACGTGCTCAGTCGAAGAGACTTCTTCACTCTCTCTTTTGTCTTTGGCCCTAATTTTCTTCCTTAGTCTTCCTTCTCCGACCGTCGGTACGATAATGGCCCCCAAGTCTTCCAAGGTTGCTTCTGCTGCTGCAAAGGGCAAGAAAGCGGCCTCCTCATCGGCCACTACGCCTGAAATACACCCCGACGTCCACCCTACTTTTAAGGGTAAGTATTGGATTAAATATTTTGAACCCTAAACCCCATGGATATGTTGCATGATTTATGCACAAGCCTTCATCCTTCGTCTTTATTGAACTGCCCAAGTTTAATCGTGATGAAACCGCTCTCGTATTCGAGCCGCATGGGGCATGCCCTGTGTTTGAGCCGCATGAGAAGGACTTGAGCCGCAGGATCACTTTCTGGATTTGAACCGCATGAGGTCTCGTTTGACCGATACCGCATAAAGCTTCGCTAATTCGTGCCGCATAAGCTCTTCTGTTAAATAGAACTGCATACGTTCAACCAAACCGCATAAGCTCTATCGAAGCAGTGCCGCATAATACCCAACTGAATTGGGCCGCATAAGGCTGCGTTGACCCGAGCCGCATAGGCCCCATCGAAGCTGTGCCGCACGAAATCCCAACTGAATTTGGGCCGCATAAGGCTTCGTTGATCCGAGCCGCATAGGCTCATATGAGCTTCTTTTTAAGAAACTTTCGTTTTAACCATCTTTTGATCCTGTTTCTTTTGTCTTCTTTCAGTAAATCTGCCAGTCAATGCTGCCGGAGAACCCCTGGTGGGTTCAGCCCAATATGCCATAGGTGTGTAGCTCGACAACTTGGTTCGACATGTGTCAGATCAGCTTCCCGCCAATGAGCCTTTGGAGAGGGTAAACGTCATCAATAACTAGCCTTTCCATTTTCTTTGTACTATGATGAATTCGGGAAGGCTGGAAGGAGAGTATCTGAAACCAGCCTTTCTCTTTGAGGATGCTCTATCCATAAAGAACCTCCGAGTGCTGGACATCTCTGAGAACTGGGACTTTACTGTGGACGGGGTAGAGATCCATATTTCCGAGATGGAACGTCATTTTCCCCTCTCGTGGTTCAATATGGTTTTGCTGAGCAGGCGAATGGTGGGCTCCCTAACTCCAACCCAATCGAGGATGTTTGTGGGCAACATCCACTATAACAGAAATATTGGGTCGGCATGTGCGAGCAGGGACTCGGTTAGTCGAAGCGTGATGGGACTAATTTCGGATACCTTCATAAACGTATCTGGTCCAAACTTCACTTTTACTCTGGCCGATTCTTTCCTTAATCAGCTCGCTCGCAAGGGGTCTTATCCTATCGGCAGGTTGTCGCTGTTGAACTGGATAAACCCCATCCCTACATGGGTCAACCTGACCTCATGGATTCTAAGGAAATACGAGGAATTCTTTAGGGAGATTGACCTCCATTATGCCATCCGGGGCACCTATTACGGGTTACCCATCAACAAGTCGTTGTTCATGGCTCTTTTGGAAATGTTTAACCGACGGACGGAAACTTTCTTCGCGTCCGGAGGGGAGTTGGGACTTTCTCTCCATGAAATGTATGCTGTTTCTAAGCTGTCATGGGGGGTGAGGCCTTCGAAGTATATACCGCAACAAACGAGGAATTCGAGGATCTGGATCGACGATTCCCGGGTTTTGTCGCTGTGTACCAGGAACTACTATGCCACCACAGTATTTGCCATCAAACGGCAATCAAGAAGAACAATAGCTCAGAAGGGAACGCTCCCCATATTACGTCTTGGGTCGCGTATCTTTTCAAATTTAGTCCCTCTGGCCGAGTTTCTTCTCGAGGTCCTCAGACTCTGGAGGGGATAAACAACCTGATGTCGAATGCCAAGAGGTCGAGGTCCACCGGTGACAAGTTTAGGAGTTGTACCGACCCCTTTAGCTATTTCTACCACGGTACCCGACAAATGTCTGAGAAGGCGCTTTTGGCCGGATTCTTGATGGTATGGCTACGGAACTGCGTAGTCTCGGGAGGGACAGGTTCTATGGAAAGGATCAGCCGCCACTTCATCCTTCCGGCCGTGAAGCTGGTCTTCAGAGTCAGGCTGGCCCTTCTTTCGGCTATAGTGTGTAGCATACACCACGACCTTCGTGCCTTTTCGTCCAAAGTTATTGCCCGCGATACGACACTGGACTTTGAACGGTAAGAATTATCCTACCATTATTTAATGGGTTGGCTATTGATGCATTATCGGTCGTCGATGAGGCCCGGAGCAGATGATGGCATTGCTGATGATGACGCTTTCCTTTTTCGATACCGTCGTCAGCCTTGGGAATTCGATACTATCCAGCCTGTCGGAGGGCGTTGGCGAGAGTAGATGGGCCCGACTTCTTTGTGTCTGTCCCTCAATTTACCGCTAGAGAAGTGAGGGATGTACATGTTGACGGCATTGAACCTCCCCTGCTCTTATCTGAAAAGATGCTTCTCTGGCTGTGCAATATTCGTCCGGCGCACTTGGTATATCGTTACCGGAATAACGTATACCTGGAGCCCTAGTTGCCTAGTAGGTTCTCCCGCCAGTTCGGGTACAGCTAGCTGTTCCTTGATTGTCCCAGTGCTTGCCTAGGCTACGAGGGCAGTGTCCTTGACGGCATCAGGGCGTAGCATTATTACAATGCGGTTCATAACCGAGCTAGCTTCTCGGTCCCCGACGCTAATACGCAATGGGAGATTTTGTACATGGCGGCCCTCTATCATGTTGCGGCGAGCAAACCTTCCGTGAATTTTAACATGAGCACCAGCTTTATTGTCGGGACTGGCTTAGCAGAGAAGCCCGAGGGGTCCAAGATGAGAAAGAAAAAGGCAAATATGGTTCCTGTGCCGGACTCGGAGTCCACGACGGCGGGCGAAGAGGATGACGGGGAGGATGCCGATGATTCGTCCCATCCCTCAAACGAGGAGGGGGTGTAAAACCCATAAAATTTCGATTATTTTTTTTATTAAATATGTGTTTGCTAATTTTAATTTTTCAAATTAAATAGAAAATTATTTTCAAAATAAATGAATTTGTATTTTTGTTTGTCTGTCCAGTCCCGAACCCAATTCAGAGCCCGAATATATTTTAGAATTAAAAAAAATTTAGTTACAATTTTTTTTCTAAAGAAAATCTTTAACCCAATCCATATTTTTCTTAAGTCCATTTACCTGTTGGCCTTAAGCCCAAACCATTTGGCCAAAACCCAAGTCCAGGAATAGTTGGCCCATTTGATTCAAAGCCATTCTAATCCATAAATCCTTTAACCCATTATCTACTCTAAACCATTAGTAAATCCAACCCAATAGGCCCAAACCCTTAAGAAAACCCATTTTCTCATTACTGTTCTGTTGAGAACCGAAGAAAACTTCTAAGCTCTTGGTCGTTTCCTTTCCCGAACGTATCCGAACCCCCTCCGTTCATCTCCCGAACGGCCATGGCCGATGAACTTCTGTAACTTCCATTCTCCTCCCTATATAAGTCTCTCTATCCTCACAAACTCTCCCACCATCCCCATTTTCCTCTTTCCCAGACCCGTGCCCTAGCTTTTGGAACTCGAGCCGGAGTTCCACCACTCGACGAGCCGATTCCCTGCGGCTTTCCTGCGCGGCCCTTCTCCCGGCCGACCCGAGTCCGGCGACCCGTTCCAGCGCCTCTCCCCGACGGCGCCGACCTCCAGCCACCCGATCGCCGGCCTCCAGCCCTTCGCGCACCCTCCCTGCGGCCCGAGCACCCCTGAGCGCCGGCCGCACCCCGTCCAGCGGAGCCCGCGTGCCACCCCCGCGAGCCGCGCCCTTCCCGTCGGCCTCCCTCCAGGCCCGACGCCGTCCTGTCCGCTGCTCACTCGGTCAGCGTGCCCCGACCCAGATCTGTGGTTTCTTACTGTCCACGAGGCGTGTTTCGAGTCCGAGGCATCACTTCGGATTCCGTCGATTTCGGTAACTTCTGGATAGTCCCATAGTTCTCTTTTGGTCTATGATGAAAATTGGTCCACCGATTCCTTCGGGAATTCGGATTTTTGGTTACGTTTCATATACGTTACCATTTTTCCGAAGTTTTTTCGGAAATTGGTATGCTGATTTTGGTTCTGTAATTTTTTTTCGATTCCGGAATTCCCGAATTCTTCGGAAATATTTCTGTGATTATTTTGAACCTTGTTTCTGAAAAGTTCTTGGGTTTGGTTTATTTGGGAATTGGTTTTGTGATAATTTGAGTTTGGTTTCGAGAAATTCCAATTTTTGTTCGGGAATTCTGAATCCATTTCGGAAAATGATTTATGGGATGGTTATATATGAAATTGGGTATTCCTGGTTTGAGATTCATATTTTTGCAGAAAAAATCGACGCGTTTCCCAGTTTTGGGTTATCCCGAAAATAGAGGGAATGCTGCCGAAATTTCTATAAAAATTTGATTATATAATTTTAAAATAAATTTCGGAAAAGAATGCTATTTTTGGGATTTATTTGGGCGACGACCGTATTGGTCAATGGGCCCTGGCTAACTGCAAACGAAACCGGTTTCGTCCGGACATTGAGTCATTAGCTATAAAATGACGATTGGACCAGTTCTGAGACTCAATAATATTTTAATATTTTAATTATAATTATTAAATATTATTCATATTTAATTTGTAGGCAGTTTACAGGACTAACAAATTTTCTCTTATTTTAATTCTTGGGAATGTAATGGCATAAGCCTATTCTGGTTGTGGGATTGTAATAGCTTAGGTTTTATTTATGTTTCTTTTCTTTTCTGATAATTTTGGTATGGAAACGTAGTATAAAATAATAAATATTTATTGTATTTTTCAAAGGAATATAATAATAATTGTTTTGTCACTTAGAAAATTAAGTTATAAAATTTTAAATAGAAATTCATGTATTTTCTCATTAAAAAGAAAAGTATATTTTATCATAATAGATAAATACCAAGTTTTATAAATAACTTGATAAATACAAGTTTTTCCCGAAAATCAAATATAAATTGAATGTTCTTAAGGTCAACGCACTAATAAGCGCTTTTGTTGTATTAGTTAAAACAAGATTAAAACTTGACTAGGAAACAACTAGATATTGCAACTAGTGTGGCAGTTCTGAATAGTTTGGTTCTGAGACAGATTTCCGAATGTAGGGTTTCGAGGAAGTTTTTGACCACCAACCCCGAAGTATCAACTCTCCAGTTCAATCAATTTTAAGGCAAGTACAGTTATGTTGATTACAATTATTTAATAATCACTTCACTGCAATTTTAAACCACTGTTTAAACACGAACTTTTTCGGGAGTATTGACTGTATTGTTGGGGACTGGAGGAGTAGAGTAATGTTTATGACCACATCCAAACTAGTATATAAACTGTGTTAGCTTACCCGTCACACACACGGGGATAAGCCATATCGTATCAATAGGATACAACTGTACAACCCAAGCCGGTCATATACATTGCCTATTCACATCATAATACTGAAACTATTGCAAAACTGTTTATCTTCAAAACTGTTTAAAAGTGCATGATTTTATTGTTAAATTAATTGTCAAGATTAGCATAAATTGTACTTTGCTCCTTTTCTGACTGGATAACCGTAGGTTCTGCTGACGACCCGGAGCTGCCGATTAACACTTATTATGATCCTGATCTGTACCAGGCGGTACTACCAGCTGATGATGATGTAGTGGCGTCTCCATAGATTCTGCTTTAGTCTTTGAGAGTTTAGTTTGGTCTTTGTTAATTTTCAGTTATGGATCTTTTGTATCAGAACAAATTTTAAGTTATCGATTAAATAAAAGTTGTGGCAATCTTATTATATGTTGTTGATTTACCTGCATATGGATTACAGCTTACTGCCGCCGTCTCATCAACGGTGCAGGCTGGGCATGATCCGATTCGACCCAAGTATTTGGAGACCGGGTCGTGATATGTTTTTAGTGGTGGCCCATGCAGGTCTAATCAACAACTTAGGAAAATCTATTTAGAGACATTTAGAACACTAGAATAATAATTTGCCACAACATAGGACCAAAATATATTATAATTAAATATTTTTGTTTGATTATAGATAGGCTACCTTGCTTATGTTTATATCCTAAACCTTCCAGAGAATGGCCACTAACAAAACCAACCCTGCTGGCGATGGGATGTCAACACCTAATCATACCCCACCTCTCCAATCAAGTCCGGATCCTACACCTCGGCAGCTGGCCGACCGTCCCCTTAATATGACGACGGATCCATCATCTTCTCGGACGGAGATGCAGCCCCCTGTGGTTTTGCCCACTCCAGCTGCCCCACCGGTGCCTGTGGACCCCACCGACCTCATAGGTCTGCTAAGAGGAGTGCTAGAAGCCCAGAGAACTCAAGCTGAAGCTCATCGCGAGCAGACGGCAATTATGAGAGAAGGCATGGAGAATGCCCGTAGCGTGGCAATGGCTGCACTTGAAAGAGGAGAAGCAGCTCAACAGGAACCAAGTCCTGCCAAGGTAAACATAAATTTAAGGATTAATTTATGTAATATTAAGGCCATTTAATTAATGGAAATCATATTGCCAAGGTGGACGATATTGAGAGTTTCAAGAAGCAGAACCCTCGACCCTTCAAGGGAACCGAGGGAATCGTCTATGCTGATGAATGGCTCGATAGTATGGAGCATCTTCTAAGCGTCGCTCGGCTTCCAGAAGACCTCAAGGCTAAAGCAGTGGGACTCCAACTGCAGAATGTAGCAAGCACCTGGTATCGGAATGAACCCCGACTCCAGGATAGGCAGATTGACTGGGACACCTTCAAGAGGTTGTTCAAGAGGAAGTTCTTCCCAACATCAGAGTTGCGGGAGATGGAGAGGTAATTTCAGAAACTGAAGCAAGAAAATATGACTGTTGGTGAATATACGGCAGAATTCGGCCAACTCAGCCGTTTTGCCAAGAACCTGGTGGCTGAACCTGATGATCGTGCTGAAAGGTTTAGACATAGGCTGAAAGAGGAGATCCGCACCCATGTGATCTCAGGAGGTGCTAAGACCTATAAAAAGATTCTGGAGCGAGCTCAAGATATAGAGAAGAGCCAACCCGCTCGCTCAAAGAGGGATTATCCTGGAACTAATAACTTCCAGGGAAATCAGAAGAGGCCCAACAACAATAACAACAACAGCCAGCCTTCCCACCACCAGCAGCAGAACCAGCAGGCAAGGAACAATGATAAGGCATCTCAGAGGCAGATCCCTGTCTGTGATTTTTGTAAGAGGCCAGGGCACCAGTCGAATATCTGTAGAAAGAGGCTAGGACACTGCCTAGTCTGTGGGTCTGCCACCCACCAAGTGAGGGACTGTCCCTCGTCGATACACCGGACTGGAACTATTCAGCAGAAAGGTCCAGCAATAACAGTTTGGGCAGCATCAACAGAAGACTGGGCGAGCTTTTGCCCTAGCAGCAGAGAAACAAGAGCCGGAGCAGGAACCTACAGCTGATGTCATCGCAGGTTTTATTTATGTGCATTCCTATCCTGCCTTAGCTTTATTTGATTCAGGAGCATCACATAGTTTCATATCCACAAAATTCATCTCTGCACACCACATAAATACGGGATTTAGTAAGAAGATTTGTAGAGTCATGACCGGTGGAGGACCCCTACCTATCACTGAGACCTGTAATTGCCCTATCACCATATCAGGTCACCAATTCATAGCACCTTTGCTTGTGATGCCCTTACCCAACTATGATATAGTCCTAGGAATGGACTGGTTGAGTAAGCAGCATGCGCTGATAGACTGTCACAGAGGATGTGTAGTCTTCAGCCCACCTGGAGAACCGGAGTTTGAAATCTTTCGAACTCCGAAGGATATGGAGTGTGTTACTTACACCTCTATCACAGAAGAATCTGGACCTCCCCATCCTATCATAGCATAATTTATGGATGTCTTCCCTGACGGGTTACCCTCAGACCGAGACATAGAGTTCACCATTGACCTAGTCCCCGGCTCTTCTCCTATTTCTAAGGGATGCTACAGAGTCAACCCGAAGGAGGCCAAGAAGATGAAAGATCAGATCAATGAATTAAAGGCTTTAGGATTTATCCGAGATGAAGCTTCACCCTGGGGAGCACCTGTCTTATTTGTTCCCAAGAAGGACGGAACTGTGAGAATGTGCATCGATTACCGGGCGCTGAACAATATCACCATCAAAAATATGTACCCTTTGCCCCGGATCGATGACCTGTTTGACCAACTTAGTGGAGCCAAGGTGTTCTCGAAGATTGACCTCAGATCCGGCTACCATCAGATCAAGGTCAGGAAGGAGGACATTCCCAAGACGGCGTTCAACACCAAGTATGGGCAGTTTGAATTCTTGGTCATGCCGTTTGGACTGACAAATGCTCCTGCTGTATTCATGAACCTTATGCACAAGGTTTTTCATGAATACCTAGATCAGTTTGTCGTTGTCTTCATCGATAACATTCTGATCTATTCGAAGACTGAAGAGGAGCATGAGGAGCACCTCAGGAAAGTTCTGGGGACTTTGAGGAAAGAGAAGTTATATGGTAAGCTATCCAAATGTGAATTCTTTCTAGACAAGGTAGATTTTTTTGGCCATATTGTCACAGTAGAAGGAATTTCGGTGGATCCTAAGAAGATAGCTGCTGTGGAGAAGTGGTCTACCCCAAGCTCAGTTGCTGAGATCAGAAGTTTCTTGGGCTTGGCTGGCTACTACCGGAAGTTTGTGAAGGATTTTGCCAGAATTGCTGAACCGATGATGAAGCTTACTCGAAAGAATGAAGAGTTCATCTGGACGGAAGATTGCCAGGCTGCATTCGAGGAGCTGAAGAAGAGGCTGACCACTGCACCAATCCTTGCGCTACCCGCAGGAACTGGAGGTTTCTCAATCTACAGTGATGCCTCTGGGAAAGGACTGGGTTGCGTTCTTCAACAAAATGGTAAAGTGATTGCTTACGCATCTAGGCAATTACGGAACCATGAGAAGAATTATCCCACACATGACCTGGAGCCTGCTGCAGTCATCTTTGTATTGAAGCTATGGAAGCACTATCTGTATGGAGAGAGAGTGGAGATATACACAGACCACAAAAGTCTGAAGTATGTTTTCACTCAGAAGGAGTTGAACATGAGGCAAAGAAGATGGCTGGAGCTAATGAAGGACTTTGATATCGACTTGCAATACCACCCGGGTAAGGCTAATGTGGTCGCTGATGTACTTAGTCGATACCCAGTGGCGATGTTCTTGACCAAGGAGCGGCATCTGCTAGAGGACATCGAGAAGCTTGGACTGGAGATCATATTGCCTGGAGATAGAAGGATGGAGCTGGATGCTGATTCAGTACTGATGAAGTTGCAAGTGAGCTCGTATCTGATGGACAAGATCAAGGAGACACAATTCCAAGATGAGACGCTTTGCAAACTCAGAGATGAAGTGCTGGCAGGAACACTTGAAGGTTTCTCTATCGCCAGTGACGGAGCATTGAAGAATGGTACGAGGCTGTGTGTACCATCTGGCGAGCTGAGGAATGAGCTGATGCAAGAAGCGCACCAGTCACAGTATTCCATACATCCTGGAGCTAATAAGATGTATCGTGATATACGTACCATCGTTTGGTGGTATGGAATGAAGAAGGATGTATCCAAATTTGTGGCTAGATGCTTGATTTGCCAACAAGTGAAGGCTAGCAGACAGAGACCTGCAGGACTTCTACAGCCGCTGGACATTCTGGAGTGGAAGTGGGAGCATATAACAATGGACTTTGTGTCAGGATTGCCTCGATCTCAAGGAGGGAAGGATGCTATTTGGGTTATTGTGGACCGACTGACTAAGACGGCACACTTTATTCCCTTCAAGGTTGGTTTATCCACCGAGAAGCTGGCGGCACTATACATGCGGCATATCTACCGGATTCATGGAGTACCGGTAAGTATTGTATCTGACAGAGATACTAGATTTACATCACATTTTTGGAAGAGTTTGCATGACAGCTTGGGAACAAAACTGAAGTTCAGCACATCCTATCATCCCCAAACTGACGGACAATCTGAGAGGACCATTCAGACGCTAGAAGATATGCTGAGATCTTGCGTCTTGGAATTCGGAGGATCTTGGGAGGATCACTTGCATTTAGTGAAATTCTTCTACAACAACAGTTACCAAGCTAGCACTGGTATGACCCCGTTTGAAGCTCTTTATGGACGTCGTTGCCGCACTCCACTTGCATGGGACGACGTAGAAGAAAGAGTACTACTGGGGCCAGAGATGGTGACTGATGCAGCAGAGAAAGTGAAGGTAATTATAGACAAGCTCAGGATCGCCCAAGACAGGCAGAAGTATTGGGCAGATAGAAGTCGTCGACCACTGGAGTTTGAAGAAGGAGATAGTGTCTTTGTGAAGATTTCTCCTATCAGAGGAACTATCCAATTTGGCAGAGCTGGGAAGCTGAGTCCCAGATATATCAGACCATTTCAAGTTTTGAGCCGAATTGGTGAAGTGGCGTATCGGTTAGCTCTACCAGCTAATCTTGAGGGCGTGCACAACGTCTTCCACGTTTCGCAGCTCAGACGCTACATCCCGGATCCGAGTCACATCTTGGATCACTCGGAGCTGGAGATTGGACCGAGCCTCACAGTACCAGAGAGGCCTGTAGCAATTTTGGATAGAGGCAAGAAGAGGACCAGAACTTCAGTGACTCCCATAGTCAGAGTTATGTGGAGGCACGATTCCCCAGGCGAGTCTACCTGGGAGCGAGAGGATGAGATGCGGGAGCTGTACCCGTATTTGTTTGAGACCTGAGGTAATTCCTAATCTTATCTCTTTAAATTTCGAGGACAAAATTTTTTAAGGAGGGAAGGTTGTAAAACCCGTAAAATTTTGATTATTTTTTTTATTAAATATGTGTTTGCTAATTTTAATTTTTCAAATTAAATAGAAAATTATTTTCAAAATAAATGAATTTGGATTTTTGTTTGTCTGTCCAGTCCCGAACCCAATTCAGAGCCCGAATATATTTTAGAATTAAAAAAAAATTTAGTTACAATTTTTTTTTCTAAAGAAAATCTTTAACCCAATCCATATTTTTCTTAAGTCCATTTACCTGTTGGCCTTAAGCCCAAACCATTTGGCCAAAACCCAAGTCCAGGAATAGTTGGCCCATTTGATTCAAACCCATTCTAATCCATAAATCCTTTAACCCATTATCTACTCTAAACCATTAGTAAATCCAACCCAATAGGCCCAAACCCTTAAGAAAACCCATTTTCTCATTACTGTTCTGTTGAGAACCGAAGAAAACTTCTAAGCTCTTGGTCGTTTCCTTTCCCGAACGTATCCGAACCCCCTCCGTTCATCTCCCGAACGGCCATGGCCGATGAACTTCTGTAACTTCCCATTCTCCTCCCTAAATAAGTCTCTCTATCCTCACAAACTCTCCCACCATCCCCATTTTCCTCTTTCCCAGACCCGTGCCCTAGCTTTTGGAACTCGAGCCGGAGTTCCACCACTCGATGAGCCGATTCCGCGCGGCTTTCCTGCGCGGCCCTTCTCCCGGCCGACCCGAGTCCGGCGACCCGTTCCAGCGCCTCTCCCCGGCGGCGCCGACCCCCGGCCATCCGACCGCCGGCCTCCAGCCCTTCGCGCACCCTCCCTGCGGCCCGAGCACCCCTGAGCGCCGGTCGTACCCCATCCAGCGGAGCCCGCACGCCACCCCCGTGAGCCGTGTCCTCCCCGTCGGCCTCCCTCCAGGCCCGACGCCGTCCTGTCCGCTGCTCACTCGGTCAGCGTGCCCCGACCCAGATCTGTGGTTTCTTACTGTCCGCGAGGCGTGTTTCGAGTCCGAGGCATCACTTCGGATTCCGTCGATTTCGGTAACTTCTGGATAGTCCCTTAGTTCTCTTTTGGTCTATGATAAAAATTGGTCCACCGATTCCTTCGGGAATTCGGATTTTTGGTTACGTTTCATATACGTTACCATTTTTTTGAAGTTTCTTCGGAAATTGTTATGCTGATTTTGGTTCTGTGATTTTTTTTCGATTCCGGAATTCCCGAATTCTTCGAAAATATTTTTGTGATTATTTTGAACCTTGTTTCTGAAAAGTTCTTGGGTTTGGTTTATTTGGGAATTGGTTTTGTGATAATTTGAGTTTGGTTTCGAGAAATTCCGATTTTTGTTCGGGAATTCTGAATCCATTTCGGAAAATGATTTATGGGATGGTTATATATAAAATTGGGTATTCCTGGTTTGAGATTCATATTTTTGCAGGAAAAATCGGCACGTTTTCCAGTTTTGGGTTATCCCAAAAATAGAGGGAATGCTGCCGAAATTTCTATAAAAATTTGATTATATAATTTTAAAATGAATTTCGGAAAAGAATGCTATTTTTGGAATTTATTTGGGCGACGACCGTATTGGTCAATGGGCCCTGGCTAACTGCAAACGAAATCGGTTTCGTCCGGACGTTGAGACATTAGCTATAAAATGACGATTGGACCAGTTCTGAGACTCAATAATATTTTAATATTTTAATTAGAATTATTAAATATTATTCATATTTAATTTGTAGGCAGTTTACAGGACTAACGAATTTTCTCTTATTTTAATTCTTGGGAATGTAAAGGCATAAGCCTATTCTGGTTGTGGGATTGTAATAGCTTAGGTTTTATTTATGTTTCTTTTCTTTTCTGATGATTTTGGTATGGAAACGTAGTATAAAATAATAAATATTTATTGTATTTTTCAAAGGAATATAATAATAATTGTTTTGTCACTTAGAAAATTAAGTTATAAAATTTTAAATAAAAATTCATGTATTTTCTCATTTAAAAGAAAAGTATATTTTATCATAATAGATAAATACCAAGTTTTATAAATAACTTGATAAATACAAGTTTTTCTCGAAAATCAAATATAAATTGAATGTTCTTAAGGTCAACGCACTAATAAGCGCTTTTGTTGTATTAGTTAAAACAAGATTAAAACTTGACTAGGAAACAACTAGATATTGCAACTAGTGTGGCAGTTCTGAATAGTTTGGTTCTGAGACAGATTTCTGAATGTAGGGTTTCGAGGAAGTTTTTGACCACCAACCCCGAAGTATCAACTCTCCCGTTCAATCAATTTTAAGGCAAGTACATTTATGTTGATTATAATTATTTAATAATCACTTCACTGTAATTTTAAACCACTGTTTAAACACGAACTTTTTCGGGAGTATTGACTATACTGTTGGGGACTGGGGGAGTAGAGTAATGTTTATGACCACATCCAAACTAGTATATAAACTGTGTTAGCTTACCCCTCACACACACGGGGATAAGCCATATCGTATCAATAGGATACAACTGTACAACCCAAGCCGGTCATATACATTGCCTATTCACACACAATACTGAAACTATTGCAAAACTGTTTATCTTCAAAACTGTTTAAAAGTGTATGATTTTATTGTTAAATTAATTGTCAAGATTAGCATAAATTATACTTTGCTCCTTTCCTGACTGGATAACCGTAGGTTCTGCTAACGACCCGGAGCTGCTGATTAACAGTTATTATGATCCTGATCTGTACCCGACGGTACTACCAGCTGATGATGATGTAGTGGCATCTCCATAGATTCTGCTTTAGTCTTTGAGAGTTTAGTTTGGTCTTTGTTAATTTTCAGTTATAGATCTTTTGTATCAGAACAAATTTTAAGTTATCGATTAAATAAAAGTTGTGGCAATCTTATTATTTGTTGTTGATTTACCTGCATATGGATTACAGCTTACTGCCGCCGTCTCATCAACGGTGCAGGTTGGGCATGATCCGATTCGACCCAAGTATTTGGGGACCGGGTCGTGACAGGGGGGGATCAGCCAACTATCGTGCCGGATGACATGGTTGCGAGACAGCCGCCTGCTGTGCCTGGTCCTTCTCGCAAGCGAAGCAGGCATATGTCTACTGATGATAGCATAACCTACTCCACGAAGCGAGCTGCGGTAAGATGCCGCAAGCTATTTATTGATGATGTTGGCGCTGTTTCTGAGGTGATTTGAATTTCAACTACCTTTTTCTTCTTTTTCTAAGCTATGGCCTAATCATCTTCTTTTACTCTTTGCAGGCGTCAGAGGAGTCGGTTTCTCGGGATCCTACTGCTGAGGTCGATCCGGCCCTGACCACTTTGGTCAAAGATATGTGCACCGCTATCATTTCTGCTAGGGTTCTTCCGGAGGCGGCCGAGGAGTCCCACCTTGCTGAGACCTCGGCCCATGGGGACGGAGGCTCTACTGCACCTGTCCCACAGACAGCTGAATTTCAACGGGGTGACGCTGCACCGGCTGGCTCCTTTTCAGGGGTAGCTGGGACAGAGAAACCAGTTGAACTCAATTTGGAAGCCGCGGGTGAGGAGACTACGTTAGCTGTGAGCGAGCTGCGGCCTCCATGCCCCTCCCCTGGTAAGATAAGCCGAATCTTAACTTGTAAGGAGGCCTATCTGCTCTATCATCATATCCTTCGGGTTACATCGATTGATGGTTGCTTTGGACGTACAGGTCCTGCCCCTTTATTGTCGGTGACGGACATTATTGGGGTAGATTCTACCGGAGGGGATTTGATGGAAGCACGTGTGCCTCCTTCACTTCTCATCTATATTGAAGGGCGTCCAGCTGGTTCAAGTTCGGGGGCTCAAGTGATGGCACAGCCGGGTTAAGGAACAACGCTTTCTGCATCCTCCTCCGTGAATATGGTCTCAGGGATTGACTTTTCCGCCTTGCCAAGTATCCAAGCTCTCCAGGCGGCGGAAGAGGAGCTAGCCGCTATTCGTGCATCTTTTCGCACGAAATTTGTTTTCCTGGTGGCAGGGATAGCAAGTTCCGTTGCTACTCCTTCGATATTGCCAGCCACACTCCCTCTGACGCCATCCTCTACATAAGTTTTGGATGAAGTATCCCAGGATGTGTTTGATAGCTTTCACCGCCATCTGAAGAGAGGGGTTGAGGCAGCCGTGGAGAAGGAAACTCCTTTTGCTATGGCCCGTCGGTGCGCCGGTGGCCAAATCGACATCCTTAGAACACTCCCCGGTGGGACGGGGTTAGCTGCGCTTCTGGAGCCTAAGCTGTTAAAGGCCGATCGTCTTATGGACCAGTTTCATGTGTTGCAGCAAGCTGACCTGTCCGCAGCGATAGATCAAGAGCACACTTTCCTCATAACCACGATGGAGAAGGTGAGGCTTGCTCGGGAGTCGATCAAGCCGATTATACTGAAGGACCGCCGTGATCTGTCCCAGTTACACGATCAATGGAGCCGTAGAAGTGAAGATTGGACGGCTCGGGAGGCGGCCGCCTCCCACGGGATAATTGACACCAGGGAGCAGATCCTCGAGCTCCAGAGGAAGCTGGCCTTCCTGGAGTCCGAGCTCGAAGCTGCCCGTAATGAGAAGGAGCTTGCTATCCAGGAGGCTGACAGACTTAGTCGAGCTTCTGCCAATCTGGAACTTGCCCTGAAGAAGATGGAAGATGACTGGCGGGCATATATGTACTTGGATGATACGGAGTAGTTGTCCCAGGAGGCTGAACGTCGAGCTAGACAGCGGCTTCAGCGGGGGACCACCTTGGTGAGAAACTGCCTCCTGGAATTATTTAATACCGAACCATAGACGGCCTTTTTTCTTTTTTGTTTCTGTTCTCCTTTTTTTTTAGAGAGACGTGGTCCCAAAACATGTAATGCTTTTTTTTTTGCTTTCAAATAAAAGAGTATGTTTTATTCTATCCTTTATTTGTACTGCCTGTTGTGCTTGTGGTGTTATGGTGGTGTTTGCCTCGAATGGGGGACTTGTTTGTGGACCTGTTACCCTTGGCATAACTTGGTTTTAGGTACGGATAACAAGTTTGATGGAGATACCTAGGATAATTCTACGGTAAAGTGATCATGGATGTTCCGGGTATCGGAAGAGAAAGAATGCCATGGAGCAGCTGGGCTCCCGGGGCATGATGAGGAATGATGGGCCTGTACTAAGAAACTTAGCAAAGAACATTTGTGGGCCTATTATCCTTGGCGTACCCTAACTTAGGATATGGATAATAGGATGGAAGGGAACCAACATACTTACTCAGAGGTAATGAGGACATGGCAAGTATGTGGGTTTTGCCGCGGAGCCTTCCTACTCAGATGTAATGAGGACATGGCAGGAGTGGACTCAACGGAAGGTATTTGTGGTCAACAGAGGACATTTGTGGACCTATTATCCTTGGCGTACCCTGGTTCAGGATACGTATAATAAGACGAGAGAGAACCAACATACTTACTCAGAGGTAGTGAGGACATGACAAGTATGAGGGTTTTACCGTGGAGTCTTCCTACTCAGAGGTAATGAGGACATGACAGGAGTGGACTCAACGGAAGGTATTTGTGGTCAACAGAGGACATTTGTGGACCTATTATCCTTGGCGTACCCTGGTTCAGGATACGAATAATAAGACGAGAGAGAACCAACATACTTACTCAGAGGTAGTGAGGACATGTCAAGTATGAAGGTTTTACCGTGGAGTCTTCCTACTCAGAGGTAATGAGGACATGGCCGGAGTGGACTCAACGGATGATATTTGTGGACCTATTATCCTTGGCGTACCCTGGGATTTTTTTGGGTACAGATAATAAGTCGAGGGAGGACCAACATATTTACTCAGAGGTAATGAGGACATGGCAAATATGAGGGTTTCTTCGATGGAGCCTTCCCACTCAGAGGTAAAGAGGACATGGCAGGAGTGGGCTCCATGAAGGGGTACATAGAACGACTCAGAGGTAATGAGGACTTGGAAGTTCTATGTAGAGGGGTGATTTATTTTTGGCGGAAGTAAAACGACTCAGAGGTAATGAGGACATGGTCCTTTTGGAGATTTTGTGGATCCGTTACCCTTTTTTGTGCACTGAGAGTGCGGGTAGTGGATCATGAGAGAGGATCTCTTTCAGTAAGAGTACAGAGGTATGGTCATACATGACTTACTATCTGAAAGAGTGACCAGAATGTGAGTTTAGAGGCACCTGCAGGTACATAACTCGATAATCTGAGAGATTGTGAGTTCAGCGGTACGGGAGGGTACATGACTCAATAATTTAGAATTTTGTGGATATGAGTTCAGCAGTATCTATGGGTACATGACTCAATAATCTGGGATTGTGAATGTGAGTTCAGCGGTACCGGCGGGTACATGACTCAATAATCTGGATTTTGGAATATGAGTTCAGCGGTACCGGCGGGTACATGACTCGACGATCTGGAAAATATCGTTTAGACATAATATTTCTTCAGAAACTTATCGTTGACGGGCAACATGAGCAAGTCTCCATTTTATTTTGCGAGGCGGTAAGCACCGTTGGAGAATACTGCCTCAATAATAAACGGACCTTCCCATTTTGGCTGAAATTTGCCGGCGGTTTTGTGAGTCATGACCATCGGCCTCCGGACTGCCAGAACGAGATCGCCTACTTGGAATGTTCTGATTTTAACCTTCTTATTGAAGGCTCCGGAGATGCGTGCTTGGTATAGCTCGATCCGTTGCTGAGCCAGGAGGCGCTTTTCATCTAAGGCCTCCAACTCTTGTAGTCGGCGATGGTAGTTATCATCCGTCGTTAATTGGTAAGTCAGGGCGACGCGTAGTGAGGGTATTTGATTTTCCAATAGGAGAACTGCCTCACTCCCGTATACCAAAGAAAACGGCATATTTCCAGTAGCTGTTCGGACTGTAGTACGGTACGCCCATAAGCATTCACCAAGCTTCTCGTTCCAGTCACGTTTGTTGGACGATACGAACTTCTTGAGAAGTTCGATGAATGTTTTGTTGAATGCTTCTGCCAACCCTTTCGCTGTTGGGTTATATGACGTCGAAGCAATATTCTGAATTCAGTATTTATCGCAGAAGCGATAGAAGGCGTGGCTTGCGAACTGCGGACCATTATCGTGGATGATCCTTCGGGGCAGTCCAAAGCAATAGATGACGTGATGCTTGAGGAATCTGATCACGTTTGAAGTCCTGACTTCTGCAAGCGGAACAGCTTTCGCCCATTTGGAGAAGTAATTTGTGATGGCAAGTATGAAACGATGTCCTCGAAAAGAACGTAGAGTAATCGGACCGATGATATCCATTTCCCATGCTTCGAATGGCCAGAATGCTACCGTCTGATGTAGAAATTTGGATGGTTAGTGGATGAAGTCCACGTGGACTTGGAAAGCTTTATACTTTTTTGTATAGTCTTTTGCATCTGCTACCATCGTGGGCCAGTAGTAGCCCATTCGGCGAAGACGGTCTTGTAATTTTGGGCCAGGCTGATGGGCCCCTTAAACACCGTCATGAGCTTCACGTACGGCTTCTTTGGCTTCTGTGTTTGACAGACATCGAAGCAATAGCCCATCGTAGGATCGCCGATATAGCATTTTCGTCTCTGTATCGTAGAAGAATCTGAGAGAACGCCTTCTGATAGAGGTGGCCTCTTTTTGGTTCTCGGGCAGGATGTCGTAAACTACGAAGTCAATGAATGGTTGTCTCCAGTCTGGGACTTCGTCGATCATCTGAGCGGAATAACTCGCCATGAATTGCACATTGTTCTTGGGACAGACCAGTTCATGTCCTATCATATCCACTGATTGGCGAGCATAGTTCGGAACCGCTAGGGAAGCGGCAAGGCCAGCTAGGGCATCGGCTTCGATATTTCGGAGTCTGGGGACATGTTCGATAAAGAACCCTTCAAATGACAAGATAATATTGATCGCTATTTGGTGATAGGGGATCATGTTCGATGAAGAACCCTTCAAATGACAAGAACCCTCAGATCTGATTGACGATTAACTGTGAATCGTCGTATGCTTCAAGGTATTCTACCCCCAGCTCTCTTGCAAGTAGGAGGCCAATGACCAAAGCGTTGTACTCGGCCACATTGTTAGAGCAGGGCTCTGTGAGATAGTAAGCGCGGTTGATCACCAATCCGGAAGAAAAAACCAGCACCACCCTGACTCCGATGACGATGTTGCCCTTAGGTCCGGTCCTTGAGGCGCCGTCGAAGAACATTTGCCATATATCATCATGAGATGTTGCATACGAGTCGGCGACCTCATCTGGGATTCCTTTATATATTCTGGACGACTCCGAGCCTGGGTGAGCTGCCAAAAAGTCTGCCAGGGCTTGACCCTTAACAGTCTTTTGTGGGATGAAGATCATATGGTAGAGGGACAGCAATATTGCCCATGTAGGGAGACGAGAGTTGAGTGCCCCTGGTTTTGTCATGAGGACCCTGAGGGGGTTGACTTGCGAGATCACATGTATGGTTTGTCCTGTGACATAGTACCGCATCTTTTGAATGACGAACACCAGGGCGAGGCATTCTTTCTCTACAGCGGTGTATCGGTGCTCTGGCCCGATCATCATTCGACTGAGGTAGTATATGGATTATTCATGGCCTGTATCGTGCTAGCAGAGCGCCGAGGGAATGTTCCATTGCTCGTACATAGAGCAGAAATGGTTTTTCAGCAACCGAGGCCACCAGGACTGGAGGGTTCAACAAATACTCTTTGATGCTGTCGAAGGCACGCTGGCATTCTTCATCCCATACGAACGAGACACCTTTCTTTATAAGATGGGTGAATGGCCGACATCGCCCGGAGAGGTTAGAGATAAACCTCCTGATGTAGGCTGGCCTCCCTTGAAGGCCTCTGAGTTCTTGGAGATTTCTCGGGGGACCCATCTCCATGATTGCCTTCGTCTTCTCAGGGTCTACATGGATACCCTGGGCGGTGATGATAAAACCCAAAAAAATTTCGCTGGATACGCCCAAGAAGGATTTTGTGGGATTCATCTTCAGGCTGTGTGCTCGCATCAGGTCGAATACCGTCCTCAGATCCTGGAGATGGTCTCCCTTACAGCGACTCTTGACGGCGATATCATCAACATAGCACTCCACCGTCTTGCGTAAGTGGTCTCTGAAGATGATACTCATGGCTTTTTGATTTGTGGTGCCAGCATTCTTTAAACCGAAAGGCATGACTGTGTAGCAGTATGTGCCAATCGGTGTTCGGAATGATGTATGCTTTTCGTCGTCAGGAGACATCTTGATTTGGTTGTACCCCGAGAAGCCATCCATGAATGACATGCGTTCGAAGCCGCATGTGTTGTCGATCATGATGTCTGTGATAGGGAGGAGAAATTCATCTTTGGGACATGCCTCGTTCAGATTGCAGAAGTCAATGCAGATTCGAATCTTCCCATTCTTTTTGAGGACCGACACTATGTTGGCGACCCAGTCTGTATGTTGCTCTTCACGTATGAAGCTGCTGGCTATGAGTTTGTTGACTTCGGCTTCGATTGCATCCATGATGCCCAGGCAGAAGCGTCGTTGTTATTGCTTGACTGGCTTTGCATCTGGCCGAATGTTGAGCTTGTGAAGAGCAATATCGAGATTTAACCCCGACATGTCTTCGTAGCTCCAGGCGAACACATCAATGTATTCTTTGACAAGTTCCAGTAGCGACTCTCGCTCTTTGTCTGTTAGGCTTTTACTGACGAAGATTGGTTTTGGAGAAGATTCGCTGCCGAGATCCAATTGTATGACCTCATCTTCAGTTGGAGGTTCTCTCTGTTCGAACCGCTTTTTTCCATTGTGCATCCAACTGTTGGACCCACGGCTCTAACTCGAAGATTTCAGGAATGTCTTCACCTTCTTCGTAAGCGTCGGCGAATGCCATGTTGACTGACAGGATTTGTCTGAATACGTCTCCGATGCTGGTATCAGAAGATAGTGACCCGGTTGAATGTGAATGCCATTCGCATTCCTCATCTGAACTTTTAGGGGTCATTGTGGGCGTAACATACCCTAATCCATATCGGGTCTTGCTGTAGTAGTCCGGTGGTTTGCCAACCGAGACTGATGGCTTTAAAGGTAATCGTCGCCCAGTGCCGTAGTTCAAACCTGGCGTAGTCTCCAGATCATACCCATGTTTTTGTATGAGGTATTTGGATTGGAGGCTATAAAGATACAGAGGCAGTCTCCCGACATCTGATTCAAGGTCGACTTCTTCTATGGTGAAGGGCTGCGGGTCGTCCTTCCGACCGAAGATGTTTGGATGGACCCCTCCCTCAATTATGCGGTAAGCGTCTTCCATTGGAGTAAGCTGGTTTGCGGTGTAAATATTTGTCACCTATGTTTGTAGGTGAGTGCCTATACCGTGTTCCATAGCATGCATTGTACAAAGCTTATTAAGCTTGAGGTAGTTCAAAGATAGCCCTTTATTGATGAACTAAGGTATCCTTTCTAGCGGGATTACATCATCTACGGAGGGAACATCAGTGTGGGCAGCCATATACTTGGCTAGTTCCGGTTCTTCTTCGGCTACTCCCTGTATAAATAAAGACTGAGAGGACGACCTGGACAGCTTGATCGTCAGGGGTTCTGTCGGTGGAGCAAAACATGGAGTCGTTGGCAAGCTAGCGACCCCCAGTTTGGTACTCGATGCTGGGCGGGGAGTTGTTGGCTCACTAGAAGCCATAGACTTTCTATCGGGGTAACGATTCTTCCTGGGAAGGCGTATCGTCATTGGCTTGTCGGAGGGGTTGAGCTTCTCCATTTGTGGCTGGCCGACTCTTGGCAGTCTAATTGTCAGTAGCTCCGTTGTGGGTCTTGGCACTTGGCCAGACCTTGGCAGTCGGATTATCATTTGCTCTTCTTGTGTTGAGAGGCTGATTGCATCCTTACGCAGAGTGGCTGTAAGGGGTACAGACTTGCCAGGTTTGCGAGCTTGGAGGTGGATCGTCAGAGGTTCTTCTGATCCTGTGGCTGTCTCAGTACGAGCTTGAACATCTCCTTCACCAAGGTGCCTCTTTAACTTTTCGTATAAGTAGGAGTCTGAGTAGTAGGACTCGACCCCTTTGAAGGGATCAATGTCGGCGAATTCTGTCCTCACGAAGTTGTGTTTGTCGACATACTTGAAGCACTGGTGCAGAGTGAAAGACACGATCATATAATCGTGTATCCAAGGGCGCCCCAAGAGGATGTTGTAAGAAGTATCTGCATCTATGACGTAACAGGTGACTTTCGACTGGAGATCACCAATTTGGCACTTCAGACGAATCTTTCCAATTGGATAGCTCCTGTCCGAATTGAAACTGCTGATGGCGGTGCTTGTTGGCGTCAGATGATGCATAGAAATGCGGAGATGATGTAACAGACCCTTCGGGATGATGCTTATGGAAGAACTAGGATCAATGTGCATCCGATCCACCTTTACGTCACCGATGTATCCAGTGTAATATAACGGGCGATCGACAGGTTGGTTTTGATGAGCATATCCTGTAGAGTGAATACGATGTTGGGCATCGCTCCGTGCAAGCGCTGTCATGGAGATCTATATGCGGGCTCTCTTCCGTGAGGTTGACCTGAGCCAGATAGGCATCGACATTCTGGAGTGCTTCGCTCAAAGCCGTACGGACATCCTTTGAGAGCCTCAGGAGCTCGTATAATGATAATTTGGCCGGTGTGTTGGCCAATTGTTCCAAGATGTCGAAGTTGTAGGGCCTCTCCAGCCCTTGCGGTGCCTCTTTTCGGAGGGATTTGTCAAAGCGAGTCTCCTTCGTCCTAGGCTTGTCGGTCGTCGGAGGCTGAGCAGGTCCCGAAGCGTCAGCAGTAGCTGGCTGATGATCTTCAATCGAGTTATCAGCCACATGTTAGGATTGTGCCCCAGATCGAGTGATGACAGCCGTGGCTTCTTCGATATCTACCGAGATTGTGTAGCAGGATCTGTCTTTTCCACTCTTCTTCTTGCGAATGAAAGGGGGTGTAGATTGAGTCACCTCGAGTACCAGGTCCGGATGGACCCACATGACCTCCTTCCGTGATGTGGTGAGGGGTACTAGACCAGCAGCGTGATCCAGGAGAGGTGGAAGATTGGCAATTTCTATTATCGCCAGAGGGATGGGTACCACACCGTCTTGAGTTTCTGTTGGAGGAAAGCTGCCAAATTGTACTGACACCATATTGGCTGCCACAGTTACCTCTTCAAAATCGATAGCCAGAGCGTTCGAATCGATGAGATTTTGGATGTACCATTTTAGTTGGTAGCAGTCGTGTGTAGCATGGTGGACGTAGCGGTGGTAATGGCAGTACTTTGGGTTCTCCATTTCTGCCGGCCGAGATTCCCGTCTTGGTGGAGGGAGCTGAATCCTGTCTCCTTGTATGATCATGTCCAAGATGGGATTGACGTGGCCGTCTTCGAAGGAGTAGGTCATTTGTGGCCATTGTTTGTCTGCTGGTTTTGACTCAGGTTTCTGGGCTGTGTCGGCCACCATAGCCTGCTTGCCCTTGTTGTCCTGATTGTTTGTGGAGCTACCCCTATTGTTGGTGTTGGCGTTGGAACGCCTGCCCTTGTCTTCTCCCTCTGAGATGTGCAATCCTAGTTGGCGAGCCTTCTTCAATCGTTCTTCGGCGCTTGTGGCACTGATGATAAACGTCTTCCAATCCTTGAATTGACTTTCGCCCATCCAAAGGCTGATAGTTGAAAGCAGTCTCTTTTGGCAAATTTCAATTAAGGAGTAATCCGGGTTACCGGACGGCAGCTTCATTGCGGTTTGGCAAAACTGCTCAATATAGTTCCTTGTCAGCTCTTTCTCCCCTTGGATGATGTCCATGAGGGTAGACATCGTGATGTCCTGTCCTACTTCGTAAAATCTCTCCAAGAACATGCGTTTGAAGCTGGCGAAGGAGTGGATGCAGTTGTCCAGCAGGTTGCGATACCAGTCGAAGGCGACTCCTTCCAATGTCCCGATGATTAATCGTGTAAGGATGGCATCGTCATGGGGCAGATGGTCGGTGGTGACCTCGAAGTAAGTGATGTACCGACTTGCGGAGGTCTTGCCATCATAAGAATTGATATTGAACAGCTTATATCTTGGTGGGAAGGGGACATCCCTCCATGCAGCAGGGTATGGTTGCCGTATTCTGAGGTCTTGAGAGGTTTCTCGAGCGTAAAACATGGCTCGGAGCTCCGGGACCTCTCTTCTTGCTTCCCTGGCCTCATCCACAGCGGTGGGGGCTTTCATTTCAGGAGGATTGTTGCCCGGGTTTGGTGCCGCTGAGTTCGAGTCCGTATTGACCGCAGGAACTGCACTTGTTTGGCCAGGCGTCTCTCCTTGGAGAGTTGGAAGGGCCGCTTTGATCTCGTCTACAGACTTGACCAATGCATGGAGTATGGCCTCCAGAGTGTCGATGCATTAGCGATCACTGGAACCACCTTGGTTGCTGTCCGTCATGAACACTGTCTTTACATGAGGAGAGATGGAAGGAATGGTGGAGGGCGTGCCCTCCGAATCATACCCCTGTAGCGAGAAGTCATCGGGATATATGGGAATTTTCTCCTCTGGTTCGGACTCAGAAGGGATTGTACCCCCAGCTTCAGAGTTTGCTTCATCTTGGGAGTCGTGGACGTCCTCGGGGACGTCAGCCCTTGCTTTATCTGATGGGAGAGTTGTTTTCTCGGGCTCATCTCCTTGGAATATCGGATTATCGTGGATGTTCTGAGGAGTGCTACCTCCAGTCCCAGCAGCCCCCAGTGGTGTGGACGATGAATCTTCTACTGTAGCAGATTTCGTCTTTGAACGGGTACCTTAGAAAACTCCGGTAGTGGGCACCCGTTTAGACGATAGTCTCTTAGTCATAGTGGTTGAAATCTTCGGACTGGAAACATTGGTCTTCTTCCCTCTTCCATCGGCCGGGATTTTCTGAGTAGAGTTGCAGGAGACGACGGGAAGTGCCTCATCTTCTGAACATGTTTGTTGCAGTCTTTGAAAGACGGACTGCCAGTCTTCTCATACCGTCGCGTTATTACAACAGCAGTTGACGATGAGTTGGGTGCAGTGACGTCCGTGGGAGGACTCTTTGCACCCCGAGGCACCTTCTCTTTCCTTGCGTTTGTGGAGGATAGCCTCACGCAAGTCAGATGGGTCCGGATCGACCATGTTTGCTCCCTGGATTTTGGAAGACTTTTGGGAACCTCTCTGTCCGTTTGCCGCCGGGGGCTGGACTCGAGTGGTTCTGTACAACTTCCCATCAGAGGCCCGCATGACAGTATGTGGGACGTTCGGATGGTCAGCGGTCGGATCAGCGGATCGAGCTTGCCCGGCTCGTGCTGCCCTAGACTTCTTCACTCTAGTGCGTAAGGGTATATAGTAGGAAGAGTCTAAGTGGTGCTGGAGAGAGTCAGACATGTCTTCTTGGGAGCACAAGAGATCAGGACCATTGGAGAGGCGGTCAAAGACAGAGCCGCGTGGAGTAGGTGTCATGCGGCTGGAATCAATAATCTTCATGCGGCTGGCAGTCGTAGCCGCATAGGTCTTCTTCATGCGGCTGGAAATCCTGGCCGCATGAGTGTCATGTATTTGGCTAGCAGCCTCAGCCGCATGGTCATCATTCATGCGGCTGGCAATCTTGGCCGCATGATTCTTCATTTTGTGGCTAGTGCCCTTGTTCGATTTCTTCCTGGAGCACATAGAATCGCTCTTTGCCCCTGCAAGTCCAGCATCGTAGTGCTTTTCTCTGCCGGACTTGGAGACAACAGAGTCCTCTATGGCTTGAAGTGGGGCCGCACGAGAGTCGCCTTTGCCGTCTCGGACAGCAGAGAGTACTCCGTCCAGAGCTTGGGGAGGAGCAAATGACTTTGGCCTCCACTCGTTGCGAGCTTTTTTTGTGCGGGTTCGCTTCTGGGCCGGGCCAGCGCTTCCCTCAGAGAGCATTTCTTCAAACGCCTGTTGGTCGAAGCGGACGACCAACTTCTGTTGTGTGGAGCCAAGTTTGGCTGCATCCAATTGCGTCACCAACTCCTCAGACGTGGAGAAGTTTATCCCTAACAGAGTCGCCATCGTGTTTGCCATTGATTATAAAAGAACAGAACAATTATCGGAGGACTGAACTTTAGACTCACAATACAAACTCGCTTGTACAAAGAAAGCCTAGGGACGAAAGCCTAGGTATAACAATCTAAGTACAATTATTTATTTTAGATTCTGGGGGGTGACGATAGAGGCTCGGAAAAGCGACGGCAGCTTTGCCTTACTCCTTGGATGATCGGGTGCAGCCTTGGCTCTGTAGAAGATCTGCTTGGCATTGATGAAGAAATGCTCTCCTTTCAATTTTTCTCTGACTCTCTGGATCCGGGGGGGGTGTGCTCTCTCTGCTCTCTGCTCTTCTATGTCTCTCTCCATCCGTGTGGGTTGCAAGGGAATGGCACCTTGCTATTTATAAGAGTGGGGGGCATCATTAGGGTTTGCAATGATTGCTCATTCTCAAAAGTCGACGGTTAGGGATCAATGAATCTAGGCCGCTCATAAAAGATTTGAGCAATTAATATGATTGTATCAAATCTCTGTGGGCAATTTATGATGATTGCCATCAATCCTCATGATTATGCCAAACTCGGATCTCCTGCCACGTATTCAATTTGATTGATTGCAAATGATCTGATTTGATCTCAGTAATTATGAGGATGGCACTAAACCTGGTTGTTATGATTTGTTGATGAATCTTGCCACGTGTCCCACTATTATTAGGCTGATAGCTGTAGGGACACTGGCAGAACCGTGAGCCACTTAGGCAATTTAAGCCGCATGAGGATTGTCCCCTCTACTGAGCCGCATAAGGCTGGCCACGTGTCAAGGCTGCTTGGAAGTGGCCTCTGAACATTTGAACCGCATGGAGATGATCTGAGCCGCATGAGCGTAGGCGACCGCATGATGGATGGCTTCTCAGTGAGCCGTATGGGTAGCCTTTACCTGAGCCGCATGGGTGGCCTCTGTCTGAGCCGCATACGACTGTCCACGTGGCAAGACCGCAAAAAGGTCTTTGGGATTTTGACGGATTGTGTCAGAGATATCCTTCGTTTCCCTAGGAGTATGCCATTATGTCAGAGTCATTATTGCATCTTTCTGTCATTGGTCAGAGCTGTCAGCCGTCAAGGCATTAAATACAGTAGAAGACAAAGGGAAGAGCTATTGAGGGCCACGTGGCTCTTCTCTGGGCCGCATGGAACAATTCGAACCGCATAGACGCTTGAGCCGCATGGGTCTCTGAGCCGCATGAGCTCTCTGAGTCGCATGGGGATCCTTGGCCGCATGGATCTTTATTCTTTTCCATGCTTCTACAGTGGTATGTCATATACCACTCGGAATCGAGTCATTTCATCGCATACGTTGTATGGCATATGCCACTTAGAAATCAAGTCATTTCCCTCGCATGATACTCACTATGAACCAATGATCTCTTCTGACTCATGATTTTCGCAGTGATCGTGCTTGATCACAACCGTAACTATGATTAAATCAATCTGACACAACTCGGTCAATATTCTCGTTTGCCAACATAAGTTTGGTGTGCAACCGAACGATTTGTTCTATCAATTTATGATTTTTGTTCTTTCCGTTGCATCGCGTGCAACGATTTATTTCCAATTTCCTTTGCACTCCGTACAACGATTAATTTGATATGCATTGTACCACGTGCAACAATTTTTACTTCCAATATGCGGTGCACATCGTGCAATGACTCATTTCCGATATTCATTGCACCTCGTGTAAGATTATTCCCGACTTTCAAAGTCAATGCCCAAATCCGTTTAACACATTCGATATTGACTTCTCACTTTTATTTTAACGCATATTCACATTAACTCGTTGCACATCGTGCATCATTTTATTTCTTATTCAACATGTTACATTGCAACAACATCTCAAATCGTATTTCATAATTTGTTGCACTTGCAGCAACTAACAATTATACGGCACGTTGGATTCAATGCAATATACCCTTTGCGACTTTCTTAGCAAACATCATGAAATTTCCAAAACACATGTGGCAAAATTTCACGATTTGTATTAGACTTATTGTATGGAACATCCAGTGCGGCATCGAGTAGAGTCAAGAGTGATTTCAAGTGGTGGTGGGCAACTTTTTGGAATTAAAACGAAGCAACGTCCGAAGGAAATTGAGCCTAGAGCTCTGATACCAATTTGTCACGCCCCGACCCGGAATCATCCGAATCATCATCCTTGCAGGGGACGTGATGCCGCACGAGCCTGGAGTCGCGCTCGTGCAAGGCAAGATGACAATAGGAACGAAATCGTAAAGCTCAATACTCTAGAGGGGGGTGAATAGAGTTGGCAGCGGAATAATGCTAATTAAAAATTATTAGCAGCAAGATCACAGAATAATAATCACAACTAAATAATGTAAAGACAGAGATAAGAAAGCAAACGCAAGGACATCGATGTATACTGGTTTTCTTCTGTTGAGGACTTGTCTAGTCGGTAGAACTCTTATTACCAGTTGAATCCACTATTTGCAAAACCGCAAGTTTTCTTACGAAGTCCTTGCAACTTCTACAATGCGGGCTTTGATATGAAGAACTCGTCCGACTTCAATTGTGAAGAGATATTTTTCTATCAAGCCTCTGATTACAATCACTCTGAATCTTCTAGACCGCACCGTACTGGCAAATCGACTAGAGGATTGTAACTGGCTTAGGATCTGAAAATGAAAGCTCGAGAAAAACTCTTTAGAAGACTGAGAGCTTAAGAAGAGAGAAGATTGAAAGTGAATGAGTGAGTTAAAATGATCAAAATCCTTCTCTATTTATAGGAGTTCCAAAGACAGAATTCTGGCAGAATTCGGGCAGAACTCGATGAGCAAATCTCGGTCAAATCCGCAACTGCAGGAGGACCAAGTTCCAAGGAATTCAAAAATCAAAACGGCAACTAACCGAACTCTGGCCGAGTTCTGTCAGGGTTTGGTTAGGGTTTTTCAAAATAGATTTTGGAAAATTTTGAAAACCTTTTTGGAGCTTTTATAAATACGAATGTTTTTCAAAACTAAGGACATTTTAAAAACATTTTGAAATCATTTTGGAATAGCCTATTTGCCAGTACGATTCGGTATACAATGTATTTCTAGACTCAATAAAATAATAGATTACATTGCTCAAAGAAATACAGACTCGAACAGGCAAACAACGCTTCGATCTTGAACTGAGTAGATAGCCGTTCTTGATCATGTCCCAGAGTCTGAGATATCTTGACTAGCTCCATATATCGAGACAAAGTTTGATCAATTACTAAAATCAGTTTGACCATATGACCAATGGGCCAACAATCTCCCCCATTTTGATAATTGACAAACTATGAATGATATAACATCTTTTGAGATAAGATACCACAAAAATTGTTCAATATTGTTCAATCCCTGTATTATTCTCAAAAAAAAATGTTAGATCCTTTTTCTCCCCCGTTGTCACTTAGCAAAATAATTGCGAAGAAATAGGCTCCCCCGCAATTAATGCATAAGCTACAACAGTGAAGAAACACAAGAAAATAATATCTCATGCAGTGAGAATATATAAGACATAACAGAGAAGTATTTCACAGGCAGTTTATAATATAGAAGCAGATAAAGATGCTATAAAGAATAAATAAAATGATATAAAAGATAAACTACGCATCCCATAAAAATAAAATGATGTTCAAGAGAAATCAAGAAATATCCAGTACAAGTCTTAAAAAAAACTGATAATAAAAGCTAAAAAGAAAGAAACCTGGAATGTCGGAGAATTTCCAAGTGTACAGTAGACAATAACTAAGTTTCAAAATCAGCTAATACATCATCATCATATCTCCTCATCATCCTCATCATCATCATCAGCTGCAGCACCACCATATCCAGAAGGACCAGCTCTAGAAGTACCAGCTCCAGAAGGGTGTGGAGTAGCACCAGAATTGCGATACCAATCATAAGTGTTACAGGAATGAAAGTAGGCATGAACAGCCTCATCCTCACAGCGGTAACCAGAAAATGCTGGATCTCTAGGAATAGAACCGACATAATGTCCAGTCTGAGCAAAGCGGAGATCAGCTAGAGAATTTGCTATTGCCTGATAACGAGTGACATCGCGAAACTCACGTTCACGGGCCATATCCGTCATCGAGACGTGCAAATCAGAAAGATGCTGGTGTATGCCATCAAAGGTCATAGCATACTGCTGAGTAGGTGGAGGAGGTGGAGCAGTAGGAAAAGTAGCAGCAGTCATACTACGACGAGATAGCTTAAGAAACTTGGGCTCAGGGTCTTGAGTACAAGTTGACAGATCAATATCAAAACGCTGGAAGATGCGTGGGAGAATCATCGCGTAAGAGAGATTTCTATTTCTTGCACGACAACGTCCCATCATCTGGATAATAGTCTTAGGGACAGAAAAAGGGAATCCCCTTAAGAATATGATACATAGCAGACAACTCAAGTGATGTGACATCATCCTTTGAAGTAAACTTTGGAAGGAGAGTGGAGTAGATGATGCGATGCAATTCATAACTAAACAAGTTCAAGTTATTGGCCTTGAACTTTCCAGAGCAAACTCGATCAGGGGCACAGAGTTCAGCTTTGAAACTAGCAAGTGTCGTGCCGTCGGGGAAATCAAATTCAGTGATATCATCAAGCGGTACACCTTCGTTAGAAATACCAAGGATTTCTGCTAAGAGGACATCATTGAACTCGATATCTAGTCCGCCAACTCGAGTACTTACGTCAAACGTGTTTAGTACGATATTGCAATAGAAAAGTATAATGGCATTAGTAGCTACCGGGAAACAAAGTTTAGCAAAGTGTTGTAACCCTAATGCCTCAAAATAAGGGCGGTGATCTGGAAACACAGTCCATTTGATTGGAGCGCCTGTGCATATGGATCTCATAGAAAAGTCTTCATACCACAGAAGGGCTTGATCTAGGGTTTGAAAATAAAACCCATCGAACGTGTCATCGCTCGATTGAACTGGCAAAAAGAGGGAATCCGTGTGTGGATTTGAAGATGATCCTTCCTCACTAGGATTGGATGTCTTCTTCCTCTCCAAGGGGTTGAATCCCTTAGGCATTGTGCAAATAAAGTAAATATGTACGAATTTAAAAAGAGGAGAAATACGAATTTATACCTCCTCAGATTCAAGTATACTGTAGAGGACAACGATCTTCGTACGAATCCAAAATTTGGATGAATTTCACCACGTAGATTGGAAGAAATAAAGTGGTGAAGAACTAGGGTTAGGAGAGCTTCGCGTGGCTGCTGTTGCTGTGGAAGAGGTTTTAGAAGCAATGAATAAGAAGAGGCTCTCGGGTTCTGGTTATATAACCAGATACCACTAACCAAACTCGGGCCGAATTCGGTCCGAACTCTGGCCGAATTCGCCTAGGGGTTTTGTTAGTTGGTTTGAGTCACTTTTTTTTTATTGACTCATTTCAAAAATTTAATTCAAAGATTAGTAATATCAACATTCAATTAATATAATTAATATTATTTTATAGATTAAATTTTGTTACACAGCGATGTCTCAGATTAGCTGTAGGAGTACTGTCCCAGCTGGCGGAGGTTCACCGGGGAACGCTTACATACCGCTTCGCTTCAACCGTAGTTGTGGTGACAGACAGACTCTTTATTGGCTTGTCTCTAACACAGTTTTTGCGTATTGAAATATAATCATAAAACAAAATTAATTAACATTATTGACGTCCAAAATTTTCAATTCTCGACGTAAATAATTGAAACGATCTTCTGCTAGAGGTTTTGTGAAGATGTCAGCTAATTGATTCTCAGTGTCTATGTATACAAGGTCAATATCTCCATTCTGATGATGATCTCTAAGAAAATGATGTCGGATCTCGATATGCTTAGTACGAGAGTGACATACTGGATTCTTAGTCAAATTAATTGTGCTCGTGTTGTCACAGAAAATGGGAATGTGTGTAAAAAATAAATCATAGTCTTCCAAGGTTTGTTTCATCCACAAAATCTGAGCACAACAACGTCCTGCGGCGATATACTCAGCCTCTGTTTTTGATAGGGCTACAGAATTTTACTTTTTACTAAACCATGAGACTAAAGCCTTGCCTAAGAAATGACATGTGCCGCTGGTACTCTTTCTATCAACTTTGCATCCAGTAAAATCTGCATCCGAGTAACCAATATGGTCAAAGGACTTGGTTTTGGGATACCATAAGCCAACAGAAGAAGTGCCCTTAAGGTATGGAAAGATACGCTGAACTGTGCACAGATGTGATTCCTTTGGATTAGCTTGAAAACGTGCACACAGGCAAACACTAAACATAATATCTGGACGACTAGCAGTTAAATAAAGTAAACTACCGATCATAACTCGATACTTACGTATGTCGACAGCTTGCCTTGTTCATCAATATCAAGCTTTATTGAAGTTCCCATCGGAGTGCCAATAGGTTTGACATTGTCCAGATCAAACTTCTTTAGCAAATCTTTTGTGTACTTGGCTTGATTTATGAATGTCCCATTGTCGGTTTGTTTGATTTGCAGTCCGAGAAAGAATTTCAGCTCTCCCATCATGCTCATCTCAAACTAATTCTGCATACACTTAGAGAATTATTGACAAAGAGATTCATCAGTCGATCCAAATATAATATCATCAACATAGACTTGTATTAAGAGAAGCTTGCCATTAAAAGACTTAATAAAAAATATAGTATCAACCTTGCCCTTTGAAAAACTGTTGTCAAGTAGGAAAGAGCTTAGACGATCATACAAAGCACGAAGAGCTTGTTTTAAACCGTACAAAGCTTTCTTCAACATGAAAATATGATCAGGGTTTTTAAAAACTGTGAAACCTGGAGGTTGTGCTACAAAAACTTCTTCTTTTATAAAACCATTTAAAAATGCACTCTTGACATCCATTTAAAATAATTTGAAATTATGAAAATATGCAAATGCACATAACATGCGAATAGATTCTAATCTAGCAACTGGGGCATAAATCTCATCGTAGTCGATACCTTCTTCCTGATTATATCCTTGAGCTACGAGTCGAGCCTTGTTACGAGTCACTAAACCATTCTCATTAAGTTTATTTCAGAATACCCAACGGGTGCCAATGATCGGATGATCAATAGGTCTGGGAACAAGTTTCCAAACTTGATTCCATTTAAATTGGTTTAATTTCTCATGCATAGCATCCAAACAAAAATTGTCACGCCCCGAGTCGACAAACCGTTCGTCCCCGGTGTTACTTTACCGATTCGATCGTCCTCGCTAAGGCGTGATGCCGTACGAGCCTGGAGTTGCGCTCGTACAAGGCAAGATGACAAGTTCTCAAATGGTTATCTTTTGATTTTGATATAAATACGCCAAGTCGAAACTTCACAAATCACATCAGAATATAAGACGCAGTATAGGAAGATAGAAATGCTTTTTATTCATAGCTTGCAACGAAGTGCAAGTCATAATTTACATTGGATGCCGTTGCGGCTACATTGATTGAAAACATAAGGAAATACATTCGACAAGTTGCCTGAACTAACGCTTGCCGTCCCATACATTCACCCCTTTATACAAAGCTGTCGACTTGAATTGGCTTCAAAATACTTCAGCATAGGAAGAGCTTCAAAACGCCACTCCGTACTTCAGCTCCAGTTTAGTTGAGCGCGCCCGTCGCACCTGGGGAAATTGGGGGAATGGGATTAGCACACTTGCTAAGTAGACGAGACGAACCCACTCGTCTAAACCGACTCTGATTGTTAGGGTAGGCATGCTTTAGAGTTATCTTTCTATTAGAACTAAATGAATTCAGTTCATATTCGATAGCCATCTTTACGTAATAAAGCATACAGTGAACCATAGCAGTTTATCATAATTCTTACCACGGCCGTGCTCGTCCCTGCATAAAACAGAGATAATATTCACACTTGCATAAGACAATAGGTGAGCATGCTACTATCTTATATGCGGTCATTGATGTTACACATCACGTGGGACTATCTCAACGGCATTTCGGCCCGCTCAGTCTAGGTTGCAAGCCTGACTGACGGTCCCGCAATGCATCAGTGCCGAAGCACGATTATTCATTCCCCCTAGGTCGAGTCGATTCCGATGCCCCGGATATCGATTCGAGGAAAATATCAACTTGTGCACAAGCTGTCCATGACCATGCCAATGCGTGAACAGTTTATATATGCAACCAGTTTTGTATAGCGCGGACAGTATTGAACGACATTATCATTTCTCCCAACTCATGCAACGTTTCATTTTCTCCAAGCCGTACTCCGATTTAGCCTCCCGTAGGCACCAAATTGTCCGAGGCATCATAACCCACGATCGACGTTTCATAATATTTTGCAGCACGTAAAATAGTCTATCTTTTTACTAGAACCTTAAACTTTCTGGTTTATGTGATAGACTTGTATTTTCAGAGTGAATTTCTCTAAACATAAGTTTTCCTGAGTTCTTGGACTTAGTGGATTGGCATGCAATTAACTTGGCATCGTTCGATTTGAATGAATTCGAAGCAAGGAATAAGTTTGCGGGACAGAGTAGAAAAGAAGGGACAGAATTACCCACCGATCACTTTGCTTTGTGCAGGTCGTCGAAGCGCTACGCAACGTCAATCCTTAGTTACGCGAGCTCCTGTAATGCATCAATACTTTGTTAGATTTCCTTCTTTTCCCCTTGTATCAAAATTTGTAATTGCATCCATGAAAACGATGCGAAAGCACTTCAATCAAGCCCAGCGGCAAAGCTCCAAGAAAACCATACAGCGGTCCGGTCCCGTCGAAGGGACTCTTATAGAGAGCTCACTCGCCAAGACGCAGCCCGCTGCATCTAGGACTTATTCCAACAGAAGTCGTTCCATTAGTTGGATCGATTCTCGTAACTTCCGTCCAAATCAATTTGAATCGATGCCGCAAGGCGTTAACGTTTACCAAGCTTAGCGATCGAGTCAGATGGCCATCTAAGTTCCCGGCCGATCTGACTCGGCGCTAGCATATTATGAAGTTCTGTCGCCTATCGAAAGCGGGGCGCTACATAATATACCACTAAGAAAAAGTTTCGTCCCGAAACTTAAGAACAAGGGTCTGACCTCAATTTAGACAAACAACGCGGGGTACTTCTCTTTCATCTCTGCCTCCATCTCCTACGTCGACTCCTCGACTGAATGGTTCCGCCATAGCACGCGGACCAAGAACATCGATCGATTTTGCAGCACCTTTTCCTTGCGGTCCAAAATTTGAATAGGCTCCTCCGAGTAAGACAAGTCAGTACGTAGCTCCAACTGATTGAAGCTAACCACATGACTTGGATCGTGCACGTATTTTCGAAGTTGTGAAACGTGGAAAATATCGTGCACATCAGCTAAGGCAGGAGGTAGTGTGATCCGTTAAGCAACCGTCGCAACTCGCTCAATGATCTCGAAGGGGCCTAAAAATCTCGGGCTCAACTTGCCTTTAACGCCGAACCGCATCACACCGCGCATGGACGTTACTTTCAGAAACACATGGTCCCCGGCCAAGAACTCTAGCGGACGTCGACGTAGATCGACGTAGCTCTTTTGTCGACTTTGCGCGATGCGGAGTCTATCTCGAATCAAGCGGACCTTTTCGACGGTCTGCTCCACCAGTTCCGGTCCGAGCACTTGTCGCTCTCCGACTTCATCCCAGCATATCGGCGAACGACACTTTCTTCCGTAGAGTGCTTCGTATGGAGCCATCTGAATACTCGACTGATAACTGTTGTTATACGCAAACTCCGCAAGCGGCAAATGCGTATCCCAACTAGTCTTTAGGTCGATCGCACACAGACGCAACATATCTTCTAAGACCTGGTTGACTCTCTCCGTCTGGCCGTCTGTTTGTGGATGGTACGCCAAACTAAAGTTCAGTTTGGTCCCGATCGCCGCTTGGAGGCTCGTCCAGAAATGCGATAGGAATCGCCCATCTCTGTCCGAAATTATTGAGGCCGGTACCCCGTGCAGTCGAACAATCTCATCGACGTAGATTTGTGCTAACCGATCGACGCTCCATCCTACTTTAATTGCGATGAAGTGAGCCGACTTGGTCAATCTATCAACAATGACCCAAATCGCGTCATTCTCCCGCGGCGTCTTCGGAAATCCCACAATGAAATCCATCGAGATATTGTCCCACTTCCACTCGGGAATGGGGATGTTCTGCAGCTCGCCGCCTGGCCGTTGGTGTTCCGCCTTCACCTGCTGACACGCCATGCATTGCGATACGAACGTAGCCACATCTTTCTTCATGCCGTGCCACCAAAAGTTTATGCGCAAGTCCTTGTACATCTTGGTGCTTCCAGGATGTAATGAGTACTTCGCATAATGCGCCTCCGTCAGAATTTCTTTTCTGAGTTCGACAGTTTCAGAAATGCAGAGCCTTCCCTTTAGTCGCATTGTCCCATCTCCGTCTTCCGCAAAGTCAGTCGCCCTTCCCGTTGAAATCAGCTCGCGTATTTTCTTCAGGAATGAGTCGTCCCCCTGTGCGGTCTTTATCTTGCTAAGCAGGCTCGATCCTAACTTCAGTTGAGCTAGGTGTAGGTGTCGATACTCAATTCCGAGTTCGATACCCATCGCTTCAAGGTCTCGCTTTATCTCCTTATTTATGGCCAGCGTTCCCATAAACATTCTGCTGAGTGCGTCGGCCACCACGTTTCCCTTGCCCGGTGTATACTCGATCGTTAGCTCATAATCTTTTATGAGTTCGAGCCAACGTCGCTGTCGTAGGTTGAGCTCCCGTTGTGTAAATAAGTACTTCAGGCTTTTGTGATCTGTGTAGATTCTGCATGCCACACCATAAAGGTAGTGCCGCCATAACTTCAGCACAAAGACGATCGCCGCCAATTCTAGGTCATGTGTCGGGTAGTTTTTCTCATGTTGCTTCAACTGCCGTAAAGCGTAGGAGATAACTTTATCTTTCTGCATGAGTACGCACCCAAGGCCAGTTCCCGACGCGTCACTGAATATCTGAAAGCCTTCTGGACCGTCTGGAAGTGCAAGGATTGGAGCTGAGACGAGCCGTTGCTTCAACTCTTGGAAGCTGGATTCACAGTCGTCGCTCCATTCAAATACTACTCCCTTCTGGGTGAGGCGAGTCAGAGGCAACGCTAGTTTCGAAAAGCTTCGCACGAATCGATGGTAGTAGCCGGCTAAGCCAAGGAAACTCCGAATGTCGCTAGCCGAGGCAGGTCGTTTTCAATCCACCACCGCATCAATCTTCTTTGGGTCCACCGCGACACCTTCGGCAGAGATTACGTGCCCGAGAAATGTCACGCTACTCATCCAGAACTCGCACTTACTCTGCTTGGCGTACAATTTGTTTTCACGCAGAATCTGCAGTACCGTCTTCAAATGTTCTGCATGTTCTTCATGATTCTTTGAGTAGACAAGGATATCGTCGATGAATACGACTACAAATTTATCTATTTGAGGTCGGAAGACTCGGTTCATCAGATCTATAAACGCGGCTGGGGCATTCGTCAAACCGAACGGCATGACGAGGAATTCGTAATGACCATATCGAGTGCGGAAGGCAGACTTCGATATGTCGTCGGACTTGATCTTCAACTGATGATAGCCTGAACGAAGATCGATTTTTGAAAATATTGCCGCGCCTTGCAGTTGGTCAAACAAGTCATCGATTCGCGGCAAAGGATACTTGTTTCGCACGGTCGCCTTGTTGAGTTCCCGATAGTCGATGCATAGCCGCAACGACCCATCTTTCTTCTTCACGAACAGTACGGGAGCTTCCCACGGAGAGACGCTAGGGCGAATAAATCTGCGATCTAGCAACTCTTGTAATTGTACCTTCAGTTCCTTCAGTTCTGCTGGAGCCATTCGGTAAGGCACCTTTGATATCGGCCGTGTATCCGGAAAGGTGTCGATGCTGAATTCAATTTTTCGATCCGGCGGCATCCCTGGCATCTCGTCAGGAAAAACGTCGGGAAAATCTGCCACAACATCAGTCTGCATTGTGTTTGTATTATCCTTCCGCGTGTCTCGGACTGATGCAAAGTATCCCGTGCAGCCGGAACGCAGCATACGCCTCGCCGAGATTGTCGATACCATCATTGCCGTCTTCGAGACCGTACCGCACGAATATAAGAACTCTGTCTCACCAGGAAGATGAAACACTACTCTCTTCTCCGTGCACTCGATCGTTGCACGACAAGCGCCCAACCAATCCATGCCCAGGATGATGTCGTAATCTTTGATGTCTAGTACGACGGCATCCAAGGATAGATATCTTCCTCCGATGCAAATGTGGCCATTCCTACAAATGAAGTTCGCAGGCATATCGACTCCCGACGGAGTCCTAACGCTAATATTTATACCTAGTGATTGCATGGTTATTTTATTTTCTTTCGCAAAATCAGCAGATATAAAGCTATGCGTCGCACCCGAATCGAATAGGACTCGAGCAGGTATACTTTTGTAGAGTAATATACCTGTTACAACAGTATCGGACGCGAACGCCTCGTCCCGAGTTAAGGCATAATCTCGGCCTTGAGCTCCGTGTCGTTGGTTCTACTGGTTGACAGGCACCGCATTCGCGCCTTGCAGTATCGACGCTTTATGCGGATTCGAGACAGTCCTCGGTGGGTTGTGTTGATTCGGACCTTTGTGCGGGCAATATGTAACTATATGACCTACCTCGCCACACTTTTAGCAAGATCTCGTGACGCAGTCGACGGTTCGATGCCCACGCCTACCGTACCTGGTGCAGTGTTGACTGCCATGGCCTCGATCATCGAATCTGTTCGGACGCTTTGTTATTCTCGATCCCCCAGCGCTGGCGTCGTTAGGACGCTTGTTGAAGTGGTTACGGATGCCTCTACTCGACATACGGCCAAAGATGCGCTCACTATCAAGAGCGGCATTATAGGATTCACGGTATGTTCGGCACCTTTGATTCATGACGTCCCTTCGTAGTTCGTCATTTAGGCCTTGTTGGAAGCGTTCACACCAGGGTTGGGCAGGAAGGCGCCGGCAAACTTCGCCAGCTTTGAGAAGCTCGAATCATAATCGTCGACAGACATATTTCCCTGTCGCAGCGTCATGAACTCGTCTTCTTTTTGTTGACGGGCAGCACGAGGAACGTACTGTTCGAGGAAGGCTTGCTTAAATATTTTCCAGGAAATCGTGGCATCTGTATCTGCTTCATAGATTTCCTACCTTTTAGCGGCCTACCAGTCATACGCCCTCAGTTGCAGCTGTAACGCCGCACAAGTTACCCGCTGGGACCCTTCGATGCTAAGCAGATTAAACAGGTCCTCCATCTCCGCGAGCCATCCCACAATCACATCAGGCTCCGCTCGGCCGTTGAACTTCGGTGGATTCATCTTGCGAAACTCCTTTGCCTTGAACAAGGAAGAAGAATCTATCATTTGCGGTTGAGTCTCTTCTTCCTCGTTTTCTTCTTGGTCGCCTTGCTTTTCTTCGGTCTCTTCGTCCATCGTCTTGGTATTGCCCGCCATTTTGCTCACTATTTGAGTCAGGGCATTCATCAGTTTTTGTTGCGCTTCGAATTGGGCTTTGAATTGTGTCTGAAGCTGCTGCTGCTGCAGCTCCATCAACTGTAGCATCTTCTGCATAGTCATCTCGCTAGGCTCGGTGCTTTTTGTGCTCGACGTACTATCTACACTTTGGGTTGGGGCAGGATTGTTCCTTTTTTTAGTCATTCCTACAAAATAGAGTAAACCCGTTAGTATTTTTGAAAATATCTACGGGCTTACCTGTATGGAACTTTTATTTTATGCAACATGTCGACAAGCATTCAATCGAGCCATCGCAATGGACATTCCAATAATGAAACATCTTTCGAAAATCTGAGGAAACATAACCGTGCTCTGATACCAATTTGTCACGCCCCGAGTCGACAAACCGTTCGTCCCCGGTGTTACTTTGCCGATTCGATCGTCCTCGCTAAGGCGTGATGCCGCACGAGCTTGGAGTTGCGCTCGTGCAAGGCAAGATGACAAGTTCTCAAATGGTTATCTTTTGATTTTGATATAAATACGCCAAGTCGAAACTTCACAAATCACATCAGAATATAAGACGCAGTATAGGAAGATAGAAATACTTTTCATTCATAGCTTGCAACAAAGTGCAAGTCGTAATTTACATTGGATACCGTTGCGTCTACATTGATTGAAAACATAAGGAAATACATTCGACAAGTTGCCTGAACTAACGCTTGCCGTCCCATACATTCGCCCCTTTATACAAAGCCGTCGACTTGAATTGGCTTCAAAATACTTCAGCATAGGAAGGGCTTCAAAACGCCTCTCCGTACTTCAGCTCCAGTTTAGTTGAGCGCGCCCGTCGCACCTGGGGAAATTGGGGGAATGGGATTAGCATACTTGCTAAGTGGACGAGACGAACCCACTCGTCTAAACCGACTCTGATTGTTAGGGTAGGCATGCTTTAGAGTTGTCTTTCTATTAGAACTAAATGAATTCAGTTCATATTCGATAGCCATCTTTGCGTAATAAGGCATACAGTGAACCATAGCAGTTTATCATAATTCTTACCACGGCCGTGCTCGTCCCTGCATAAAACAGAGATAATATTCACACCTGCATAAGACAATAGGTGAGCATGCTACTATCTTATATGCGGTCATTGATGTTACACATCACGTGGGACTATCTCAACGGCATTTCGGCCCGCTCAGTCTAGGTTGCAAGCCTGACTGACGGTCCCGCAATGCATCAGTGCCGAAGCACGATTATTCATTCCCCCTAGGTCGAGTCAATTTCGATGCCCCGGATATCGATTCGAGGAAAATATCAACTTGTGCACAAGCTGTCCATGACCATGCCAATGCGTGAACAGTTTATATATGCAACCAGTTTTGTATAGCACGGACAGTATTGAACGACATTATCATTTCCCCCAACTCATGCAACATTTCATTTTCCCCAAGTCGTACTCCGATTTAGCGTCCCGTAGGTACCAAATTGTCCAAGGCATCATAACCCACGATCGACGTTTCATAATATTTTGCAGCACGTAAAATAGTCTATCTTTTTACTAGAACCTTAAACTTTCTGGTTTATGTGATAGACTTGTATTTTCAGAGTGAATTTCTCTAAATCGATACGTTTTCCCGAGTTTTTGGACTTAGTGGATTGGCATGCAATTAACTTAGCATCGTTCGATTTGAATGAATTCGAAGCAAGGAATAAGTTTGCGGGACAGAGTAGAAAAGAAGGGGCCGAATCACCCACCGATCACTTTGCTTTGTGTAGGTCGTCGAAGCGCTACGCAACGTCAATCCTTAGTTACGCGAGCTCCTGCAATGCATCAACACTTTGTTAGATTTCCTTCTTTTCCCCTTGCATCGAAATTTATAATTGCATCCATGAAAACGACGCAAAAGTACTTCAATGTAGCCGCAACGGCATCCAATGTAAATTACGAGTTGCACTTCGTTGCAAGCTATGAATGAAAAGCATTTCTATCTTCCTATACTGCATCTTATATTCTGATATAATTTGTAAAGTTTCGACTTGGCGTATTTATATTAAAATCAAAAGATAACCATTTGAGAACTTGTCATCTTGCCTTGCACGAGCGCAACTCCAGGCTCGTGCGGCATCACGTCTTAGCGAGGACGATCGAATCGGCAAAGTAACACCGGGGACGAACGGTTTGTCGACTCGGGGCATGACAAAAATGATCACTACATGCTTCATCAATGGTTTTGGGTTCTAGCTGTGAAATGAATGCAACACTAGAAACAATCTCTACTGGATGTACGAGTACTTACACCTTTGGTAATATCACCAATTACCAAATCCTTTGGATGATCAGCCATAAATTTTAATCTTTTCGGCAGACTCCGAAGGTAGCTGTTTCCGGGTTCTTCTCTTGGAGAATCAGCTGGTGTTAAGCTTGGTACAGTTAGATCTTCGTCATTGTCATCGATAGTCATTTGATTCAATTCATCAAAGGTGACGTTGATTGATTCTTCGATGATCATAGTTCGTTTGTTGAAGACTCTGCATCCTTTGCTCTTGGCCGCATAACCTAAAAATATACCTTCATCAGCCTTTTCGTTAAACTTTTCCAAATTATCTTTTGTATTAAGAATAAAGTATTTACAACCAAATATTCTAAAATATGAAACTGATGTAATTCTATCAAACTATAACTCAAATGGAGTCTTCTTCGATTTGGGTCGAATTAGAACTCTATTGAGAACAAAACAAGCTGTATTGACAGCTTCAGCCCAGAAAAATTTGGGTAGACTAAACTCGTTTAACATTACTCTGGCCATTTCGGATAGAGTTCTATTCTTACGTTCCACAACTCTATTTTGTTGTGGAGTCCTAGGGCAGGAGAACTCGTGTACAAAATCGTGTGTGTCATAAAATTGCTCAAACTCTGCATTCTCGAATTCGCCACCATGATCATTTCTAATACGAGTGATCATGTAACCTTTTTCATTCTGTACTTTCTTGCAAAAGACGACAAATTCGGATAATGCATCATTCTTGCGTATCAAAAAGTATACCCACGTGTATCTAGAGTAATCATCTACAATTACAAAAGTATATAACTTACCTCCGAGGCTAGCAACTCTGCTAGGACCAAATAAGTCCATATGTAGTAATTGTAGAGGTCTAGTAGTATATACTGCGTTTACTGACTTGAATGTGGATCTAGTAGCTTTGTTCTTTTCACATTGGCTGCATACTGAATCCTACTTGAATGTTATGTCCGGTAAACTGCGTACTAGCTTCTTCGTGGATAGTCTTGAGATTGTGTGCATATTTGCGTGATCGAGTCTCATATGCCACAGATGACTCTCATCACTTTTAGCCATTAAGCATCTACCTAAAATGTTTATTTCTTCCAACAAATAGAAAACATATATGTTGTCTTGCCTGATACCTTCAAAGATAGTACTACCAGTTGAACTATTAATAATAGTACATTTGTTTTTTACGAAGTTAATACCATAACCGTGATCAGCTAATTGGCTTATGCTGAGCAGATTATGTTTTAACTCAGTAACAAGACAAACATCTTTAATCACTGGATAGGGAGCTTTACTAATATCACCAATATCGATTATATACCCTTTTAAATTATTGCCGAAGGAGACGTATCCTTCTTTATTCCTCTTCGACAGTGTTACGAATAATGAAGCATCACCGGTCATATGCCGTGAACAACCGCTGTCGAGGATCCATTTGCTTTTAGCATGTGAAAGGTGTTCCACCTATAAAAAAATTTGCAGATGAAACTTTTGGTACCCATTTCATGTAGGGTCCTGAAATGTTAGCTTTTGGTATCCATGCATAAATATTTGAATCAACAAGCTTTTTGATTCTACATGCAGGAGAAATATGACCAGTGTGGCCACAATAATGACATTGTGCATGTTGAGTGTTGAAAGCTGAGTGGTGTGCATGATTGGTAGGTTTAGGTTTTCTAGTATAGAAGAAAGCATACCTATAATCCTGTTTGGGCTTAACCTTTTGGGGTAAAGGTTTGTTATGGTTAGGTCTGACAGTGTTTGGTTTGGGAATGTTCCGATTATTCGGTAAGTGACACGTGTTAGGGCAGGAAGCAGCAGTCTCAGGCTATTTTTCTAACCTAATTTCCAATCTTTGGAAGTGTCATACAACTTAGTATAGTCAGAAGTGAGTGCTTCCATTCTGACTTGTGCACTTTGAAGACTTTTCTTCTCTTTAGAAAGTTCTTCTTTCAGTTGGTCAATAACCTTGTCTTTTTCTTCAGATGACTTGGTAGTCTCGTGTAATAAGAGCTTAATAGAAGAAAGCTCACCAGACTCACTAACATTATCTTTAACCTCTGCTAGTAGGTCGATATGTTTTCCTATTTCATCTTTGTACTCTTTGAGTACCTTCTTAGAGGTCTGATATTTGCTACGCAGTTTTCTGTAATCACTTATCAGTTCACTGAAGGCTTCTCCTAATTTCTCAAAGGTGAAGTCATCATATATATCAACTATAGGTTCAGAGAGTACCTGATCGGATGCTATAATGCATACATTTGCAGCGTCTTCTGATTGTTCATCTTCTGAGTCGCTAGCTTCACTTTCATGCCATATGCTGGTATTGGCATACTTCCGATATGTTGATCTCTTCAGGTTCCCTTTCTCGTATCTGTTGCTCTTCTTGCTTGTGTTTATAGGACAGTCCTTCTTCATGTGTCCTTTCTTCTTGCAGCTGTAGCAGACAGCGTCATCTTGATACCAGTTGTTGCTGCCATTGTTCTCTTTTGTCTTCTTTACATATCTCAAGAATCTTTTGAATTTTCTTGCAAGGAGTGCTTGATCTTCAGCATCAGATTCACTGTTGTCTGAATCATCTTCAGTAGATTTTCTGTGCTGAGCTTTGAAAGCGATCGTCTGTTGACACAAGGTCACAGTCAACCAAATATTGACTACATTGACCAAATAATATTTGTATTAATTCAATACGACACACGACGACTGCATTCAGTTCAAGACAGATGACAGCTCAGTCTCCGGCTCTCAGTGTGTTCTGGAGTCTGTATTTTATAATTTCATTGAGTCTAGATTTATGTACTCTGAGTCTTGCTGAGCTCTTGGAACTTAGTCTATAACCTACCCAAAATCCCAAGCTCCACTGAACCAAAAACTGCCCACTGGTCCCCTTAGAACCACTCTGTGCTCTGGAGACAGAGTTCGGACCGAACTCTGCCTCCACACAGAGTTCGGGCCGAACTCTGTCCCCTAGAAATCAGGAACCCTAATTTTAGGGATAGCTGGTTGCTAGTTGTCCAACGGCCAAATTTTTGAATATTCCTACCCGAATTCTGGCCGAATTCTGCCTATAAAAACACTATAAATAGGGCATGAATTCTCTCATTTCAATCCATCCAATCTTCTCTTCTCTTCTCTCTTATAAGCTCAATAAGCCATACCCTTCCCATCTACTAGCCACAAGCCTCCTAAGTCTCGAGTGCTCAGCATCTCTCAGTTAGGATTCTTGTGCAAGAGTTGAAGAAGTCGCTTGGACAATTCCAAGCAAATCGCCACTGCGATCCTCTGTTAAGAAGTTGACGTGCTCTTCTGAAGAAAAGGCACGGGTTGTAAACTACTATTTCACAAATAGTGGATTTAATCCTGAGCTAGAGTTCTCAGGCCTGGACTAGTCCTCCACGAGGGAAACCAGGTTAAAATCGCTGTGTTTGCGTATGCTCTTCTGCTCTTCATTTATTTTCCGCACTTTACTCTGATTATTTATTGTTGGTGAAAGAGTTATTTTTAATTGGCTATTTTTCTCTATAAACTCTATTCACCCCCCTCTAGAGTTGCCAAACTATTCTTCAATTGGTATCAGAGCTCTGTTCTCTTTACAAGGATTAACATCCTAAGAGCTGATCCATGGCAACCACACAATCCTTGATTTCCAATCATGGTGAAGGTCAGTCCACTCATAGGCCTCCCCTATTTGATGGGACAAACTACACATATTGGAAAACAAGGATGAGCTTCTATCTTAAGTCTCTAGACTTTGACCTGTGGACTGTCGTCACTGACGGTTACAAAAAGCCCGCCAGGATAGTTGTCGATGGTGACCTTATTGAGAAACCACACGACAAATATTCTGTCGAGGAGAAGAAACAGGCAAGTCTAGATGCTAGGGCTATTAATGCTTTATTCTGTGCTATAGATAGGAATGAGTTCAACAGGGTTTCTACTTGCACCACTGCTCATAAAGTATGGAGACTTCTAGAAGTGACGCATGAAGGAACCACACAGGTCAAGGAATCTAAAATAAGCCGTCTCACTCAAGAATACGAAGCCTTCAAGATGAAGCCAAGTGAGACGATCACTCAAATGATCACAAGATTCCTCGACATCATCAATCCTCTATCTTCGCTCGGAAAGCAGTACTCAAACCACGAGAAGATTCGTAAGCTGCTCAGAGGGCTACCAAAGATTTGGAACCCTAAGGTGACAGCCATCATAGAAGGAAACGATCTCACAACAATGTCAATGGAGACCTTGATGGGTAAGCTTATGACTCACGAGCTTGACCTCAAGGACTTCGAAGAGCCTGCTCCGAAGACCAGGGAGATCGCACTCAAAGCTCATCAACGAAGAGCTAATCATGATGAGACCGAAGAAGATAATTCGGATGATGAAGACCAAGCTCTCATGGTTCGCAACTTCAGGAAATTCCTTCGCTTCAATCGAAGGAAGAAGGAATCTCAAGAAGACGATGAAGAAGAACCAACTTGTTACGGTTGCAAGAAAACTGGACATGTCCGAAAAGACTGCCCATTCATGAAGAAGAGCAACCGCTACGAGAAGCCATACAAAAAGAACTCATCAAAGAAATATGCCAACACAGGCATCTGGCATGAAAGTGAAGCAAGTGACTCTGAGGAAGAAAAGGACTCTCCTTAAGATACAGCAAATGTGTGCCTGATGGCAACTTCTAACAAGGTATCTAACGAAACTCTGGATGACTTCTCTTTTGATGAACTTGGCGATGCTTTCACTGATTTACTCGATGATCATAAAAAGGTCATCGGTAAATATAAACATGCCAAGGACAAAATCAAAAGTCTAGAAGATGAGATACAAAGAATTTCCTTACTTCTTGATAATGTTAGAGACACATCACCCACTAATGACGCTGATGAAGTATCCAAGCTCAAATTAAGCTTGCATGATGCTGAAGCACGTATTGAGCAACAAACTCAAGAAATCACTACACTCAACACGTTGCTTGCTGAAGAAAAGAGTAGACACAAGATTTCCATGACTAAGATATATGGCTTAAATATTAAGGTTAATGAACTGCAAGCTGGTACCAAAAGATTAGAAACCAAATTGGGTAAACAGGTTGTTCAACCTCAAACCCAATCACATGAGCACAACACCACTCATGCTAGTCAACCACGTCATTCTCATACAGCACATAACCATGCATTCATATACACAAACTTTCACAAATCACGTGCACGTAAGAACAATTCTCACTCAGTACACAAGCATCATGCACAAAGACACAATCAACAGCACTTCACACATAAAAACCCTCATATGCCATATAGACAAGACCCTCATATACCATATAGACAAAATCATCATGTCATGCCATATAGACAAAATTATCATGCCATGCCATCTAGACAATATCAGCATGTCACTCATCATAGACAATACCATCATTCTATGCCTCAAAGACACCATCACCATGCCACTTATTCCATGCATAATCATCCTCACCGTGCTAACTCTTCACATCATGTCCATCCTCATCCTGTTGCTTATAAATACTATTCTCATACTCCTAGTATAAACAAGAATGCTATCTGTACTTATTGTGGATTACATGGACACATCTCACCACAGTGCAGAGTTAGAAGACTTGTAGATAAAAGGATATATGCTTGGTTCCCAAAGACTAACTTTTCAGGACCCTCAAGAACTCGGGTACCAAAGGTCACATCTACTCTTGATGTAGGTGGACCTTCCCTCCTCAACTGAAAGTAAGTGGATTCTCGATAGTGGATGCTCGCGACATATGACGGGAGACGCAAACCTTTTTGCATCACTATCGATGAAGAGAGAAGGATACGTATCCTTCGGTAACAATCTCAAAGGGCACATTATAGGTAATGGTATCATTGGTCATCCTCCCTCTCCTGTAATAAAGGATGTCTGCCTAGTGACCGAGTTAAAGCATAACCTGCTCAGCATTAGTCATCTTGCTGATCATGGATATGACATTAACTTTGGACAAAACAGTTGCTACATCTATGATAGGTCAACAGGAGACATTGCTTTTGAAGGGAAAAGAGAGGATAACATCTATATTTTCTATCTTTCTATAAATACTAACAATGCAGGTAGATGTTTATATGCCCACAAAGACGAACGACTACCTTGGCACCAGCGTCTTGGTCACGCCAACATGGATGCTATATCCAGGCTTTCTACCAAGAAGCTAGTGAGAGGATTGCCTGACATCACATTCAAAAAGGACACGGTATGTGCCGAATGTGAACTAAACAAGGCAACAAAATCCTCGTTTCATTCCACCAACTCTGTAAGTACTACTAGACCCTTGCAACTACTTCATATGGATTTATTTGGTCCTAGTAGAATAGCTAGCCTTGGTGGCAAACTGTATGCATTTGTTATTGTTGATGATTTTTCGAGATTTACTTGGGTCTTCTTTCTCGCTAATAAGAGCGATGCTATTTCTGCTTTCAAAGTTTTTGTAAAGAAAGTTCAAAACGAAAAAGGCTACATGATTACTCGAATCCGAAGTGATCATGGAGGCGAATTCGTAAATTATGATTTTGAAAGTTTTTGTAATGCAAATGGTTTTGATCATGAATTTTCTTGTCCTAGAACTCCTCAACAAAATGGTGTTGTGGAGCGGAAGAATAGAACTCTCGGCGATATGGCCAGAGTCATGTTGAATAAATTTTCACTTCCGAAATACTTTTGGGCAGAAGCTGTTAGTACAGCATGCCATATTTTGAATAGGGTGCTGATTCGTCCCATTACGAAGAAAACACCCTATGAGCTTTGGTTTGGGAGAACCCCCAATGTTTCTTATTTTAAAGTTTTTGGTTGTAGATGTTTTATCCTTAACACCAAAGACAACTTAGGCAAATTTGATGCCAAAGCTGACGATGGTATCTTTCTTGGTTATGCCGCCAAGAGTAAGGGATATAGAGTTTTCAATAAACGCTCACTTATTGTGGAAGAGTCAACAAATGTGACTTTTGATGAAGACAACAGTGCAGCAAGTACTCTTGATGATGACGTTGAGCCATCAACTTCTACTCCAATGAATACTTCAACCGAAACTAATTCTCTGGAGGGTTTGCCTAAGAAATTCTCTTTCAAACCTTCTCATCCAGAAAATTTAGTTATAGGAAAAGTTTCACGTGGAGTAACTACTAGATCATCACTAAGAGACTCTGTTGCTAGCACTGCCTTCATTTCACAAGTAGAGCCTAAAAACATTTCTGAAGCTTTTAATGATGAATTTTGGATTTCTGCTATGCAAGAAGAACTCAACCAATTCGAGAGAAGCCAAGTATGGGAACTCGTTCCTAGACCGGTTAATCACTCTATAATTGGTACTAAATGGGTTTTTAGAAACAAAGTAAATGAAGATGGTTCAGTCACACGTAACAAAGCTCGTCTAGTAGCTCAAGGATACAACCAAGAGGAAGGTATCGACTACGATGAGACGTATGCTCCTGTTGCTAGACTAGAATCCATTCGGATGCTTTGTGCTTTTGCTAATTTTCAAAACTTTAAATTATTTCAAATGGATGTGAAAAGTGCCTTTCTGAATGGTTTTATTAAGGAGGAAGTTTATGTGAAACAACCTCCTGGCTTTGAAAATCACAAATTTCCCGACCACGTGTTCAAGCTAAAGAAAGCACTTTATGGCCTCAAACAAGCCCCCAGAGCTTGGTATGAAAGGCTAAGTAGCTTCTTACTTGAGAAAGGTTTTTCAAAAGGGGAAATTGACACTACACTGTTTATAAAATCTTTTAAAGACACTATTCTGTTGATTCAAATTTATGTTGATGATATTATTTTTGGGTCTACTGATGAAACTCTTTGTCAAGAATTTGCCAAGTGTATGCAGACAGAATTTGAGATGAGCATGATGGGAGAGCTCAACTACTTTCTTGGCCTGCAAGTAAAGCAACTGGCAAATGGAACTTTCATCTGTCAATCGAAGTATACCAAGGACATGCTGAAGAAGTTCGACCTTGACAACGTCAAACCAATTAGCACGCCAATGGCTACTTCAACCAAACTCGAACCAGATGAGAGCGGCAAACCCGTTGATCAACGTAAGTATCGAGGTATGATAGGCAGCTTACTTTATTTAACTGCTAGTCACCCCGATATCATGTTTAGTGTTTGCCTATGTGCTAGATATCAAGCAAATCCTAAGGAATCTCACATGACCGCGGTTAAGCGTATCTTTCGATACCTTAAGGGTACGGTTACAGTGGGCCTATGGTATCCCAAGTCAACATCATTTGACCTCATCGGTTACTCTGATGCTGACTTTGCTGGATGCAAGGTCGACCGTAAAAGTACGAGCGGCACGTGTCATTTGTTAGGAAAGGCTTTAGTCTCATGGTTTAGCAAGAAGCAGAACTCTGTCGCACTATCCACAACAGAAGCTGAATACATAGCAGCTGGGCGTTGTTGTGCACAGATTCTGTGGATGAAGCAAACCTTTGAAGACTATAAGTTATCTTTCATGCATATTCCTATATTCTGTGACAATACTAGTGCCATCAATTTGACTAAGAACCCTGTCTGCCACTCACGCACTAAACACATTGAGATCAGACACCACTTTTTGCGTGATCATCAGCAAAATGGCACGATTAACTTAGATTTTATTGACACTGATCATCAGCTAGCAGATTTCTTTACTAAGCCATTATCCGAAGAGCGCTTCAATTTTCTTTGTCGTGAACTCGGAATTTTGGATGAAGCAGTTATAAGTTGAGACTTACTTGCGTAAATATCGAGTATATTTTGATTCTTTTATGACAAATTTATTATGGGTACAAGCCGAAAGGGTCCTTCTGACAAAAAGGCGTAAAAGCCTAAGCGACACGGTGCACTAGTCCTCAGGACTACCGCTAGCTGGGATCCGGCCCCTGCAGCTAACCCATGGCAAATTTGAAATACTGAATTACAATATATTTCCTTATTTATTATATGGTTTGTTACGATTTATTATTGCTAAATTGATCTTCCTAAAGTTCATTCTGACCATTGTGAATCTCTCTATGTACTTTATTGGGTTTATCAAAATTGTATCTCTTTTTGTTCAATACTTAATCATTTTTCAGCCCAACTTTTGTTCTGGACCACTGATCCGGAACTCGGGTCGAACTCTGCCCCTAACAGAGTTCGGGCCGAGTTCGGTCCCTAGGTTCCAGAATCGGGATCTGGCTCTGCCGTTGGATCTATTCTAATCCAATGGTCACTATTCTACCCGACCAAAGACAAAGCCCTACTTTATGTCGGGATTCCTTCTCTTTCCTCCCATATTTCCTCCTTCTTCACCTCTCCAAACTCCTTCCTTCAAACCTTAACCCTAGTTCTTGATCTAGAGGGCTCTATTCCTTCTCAAAATCAAGGAAAAGGGGTTTTTCAACATTCTCTTCAACTGTTTGACATTATTTTCAGGTATAACTCTCTCTTTCTCTCCATTTCAAGTTATCCAATTTCTTGCAAATGGCTCCACGCTTGCCCAATCGTGGGAAGAGGATCCGAACCGAGGGTGCTTCCTCTTCGAATCCTCCTCCTCCGATTGAACAAGTAGTTGAACAACACCCCATTCATCCGTTGTTCAATCCGCCGAGTCCCGATGACCCTAACACATACGACGACCGTCTATTTGTATCGCTAGACGCCTCTAATGAATGGTTTAGCGATTTTAGGACTCGTCCGGTGTTTGGGGGCCATCCCATCAATTTCACAATATTTTCTCAATATGCATCTTTATTTCGTGATCTTTGTTTGGATGAACTAGTTGCTTCCAATTCTGTCATTTACCATAGTGTAATCCAAATGTTCTACTGTAATCTAACTCACGATGCAACCCACATCTATTCCCGGGTTGCTGGCATTAACATTGCCTTCAATGATTCTGAGTTGGGAGACTTTCTTGCTCTCCCGGATCTTGATGTGTGGGACAAGCTTGTGGAAGCACGTCAACTTCAATTTGTTGGCGATACTTCCCTTGAAGGTTTCAAGGAGGATTTATGTGCTCCTAACGTAAGTCCTCGCAAGCTAAAGGCCAAGCATCTCACCCCCTACTTTTATGAACTTCATCGCATCGTGTTCAATACTATCTTGCCCAAGGCTGGCTCAACAGATGAAGTCACTTATCTTGAGATCTCTGCCTTATATCATCTCCACTATCGTATTCCATTCAACTTTCCACGGACTATGATGGATTGGATGATCAACTGTCGGAAGAAACCAAGAGCTTTGGTTTATCCTCTCTATCTTCCTTTAGTTTTTCGTGCTTTCATCATTCCTATCCATGATTGTCCGTTCCTGCCTGCACCTGCTTTTCTATCCAAAGCACGACGCCTTCAGCCTGTCGCTGCTTCTGAGTCATCTGAGCATTCTGCTGATGAGGAGCCTGACGTCCCTCCTCTTGGTCAGGATGCACCACCTCCACCTGCCACTCTTGACTCCATCCAGACCATGCTCCGGGAACGTTTCGACTTGGAGGACGATCGGTGGGCTCAGATGGACTACCGCACTACCCTGCAGATGAGTGCACTTAGCAACTCGCTGCATGATATTCGGTACTCCATGTCCCATCATCCTGCTATGCCCATTCCCATGCAGCGGGATCCCGATCGTGAGGGTTATCGCATTGATGATCCGTGGGTCTTGTGTTACCTGGATCCGGGTGCTGCTTTTGTGGATCCCAGACGCTCAGACACTCCCGGACCATCTCGTGCTCCGTGATGGAGATTGGCTACCATCTGCTGCTGCTGCTACTGCTGATGATCTTAGTTACTTTTGCTTTCAGTTATTTAGTTTATCATGGATTTTTGTAGCTGGTTTATGTACTCTGTTTATGAGTTGGTCACTTGGTTTGGTGGATGACATTATCTGTCCTTATTATCATTTTATTTCAGCGACTTATTTTGCTTAGTATTTTACTGTTTCTTCTCTGCTTGGTGTGGTTGCATTACTATTCATTGCTTCCTTATATTGCTAACTGCCAAAAGGGGGAGAAATAATGTATATTTTTGTGCTTGTTTTGCTTTTGGAAGATATTATCTATCAGGCCACTGGTTCTATGCATTCGTATATCTGTGTACTTCTTGCTCTGGAAAATATTATCTATCAGATCACAGGTACTACGCATTTTGTACGGGGGAGAGCTATAGCTTCTAGCTCGACACCGTTCATGGTTTACGGGGGAGCTATTTTCTCTTAGCTCAGGCATCGTTTATGGGGGAGCTATGTTACAATCAACTGTGTCCAGGTATGAATATTGAAATATACATATATTATTTTGTCAATTATCAATATGGGGGAGATTGTTGACACAAGGTCACAGTCAACCAAATATTGACTACATTGACCAAATAATATTTGTATTAATTCAATACGACACACGACGACTGCATTCAGTTCAAGACAGATGACAGCTCAGTCTCCGGCTCTCAGTGTGTTCTGGAGTCTGTATTTTATAATTTCATTGAGTCTAGATTTATGTACTCTGAGTCTTGCTGAGCTCTTGGAACTTAGTCTATAACCTACCCAAAATCCCAAGCTCCACTGAACCAAAAACTGCCCACTGGTCCCCTTAGAACCACTCTGTGCTCTGGAGACAGAGTTCGGGCCGAACTCTGCCTCCACACAGAGTTCGGGCCGAACTCTGTCCCCTAGAAATCAGGAACCCTAATTTTAGGGATAGCTGGTTGCTAGTTGTCCAATGGCCAAATTTTTGAATATTCCTACCCGAATTCTGGCCGAATTCTGCCTATAAAAACACTATAAATAGGGCATGAATTCTCTCATTTCAATCCATCCAATCTTCTCTTCTCTTCTCTCTTATAAGCTCAATAAGCCATACCCTTCCCATCTACTAGCCACAAGCCTCCTAACTCTCGAGTGCTCAGCATCTCTCAGTTAGGATTCTTGTGCAAGAGTTGAAGAAGTCGCTTGGACAATTCCAAGCAAATCGCCACTGCGATCCTCTGTTAAGAAGTTGACGTGCTCTTCTGAAGAAAAGGCACGGGTTGTAAACTACTATTTCACAAATAGTGGATTTAATCCTGAGCTAGAGTTCTCAGGCCTGGACTAGTCCTCCACGAGGGAAACCAGGTTAAAATCGCTGTGTTTGCGTATGCTCTTCTGCTCTTCATTTATTTTCCGCACTTTACTCTGCTTATTTATTGTTGGTGAAAGAGTTATTTTTAATTGGCTATTTTTCTCTATAAACTCTATTCACCCCCCTCTAGAGTTGCCAAACTGTTCTTCATCGTCTTCTCCTTTGGTGTAGGCTCTTCAAAGTCTTGCAGCTCTAGTTCATGAGTGAGTAGCTTACCCATGAGTACTTTAAGTGTCATAGTAGTAAGGTCGTTTCCTTCAATGATTGCAGTAGCCTACGGAATCCAGTTCTTTGTAAGTGCTCGCAGGAGTTTATGAATCTTTTTATGGTTACTGTAATCTTTGTCTAGGGAGGACAAAGGATTTATAATATCCAAGAATCTTTCGAACATCTGAGTAACTGTTTCGTTGGGCTTTATCTTGAACACCTCATACTCTTGAGTAAGTCTGCTGACCTTTGATTCTTTGACTTGAGTTGTTCCCTCATGTGTGACTTCAAGAAGTTTCCATACTTCATTTGCAGTTGTGCAGATAGACACCCTGTTAAATTCAGTCCTGTCTAAAGCACAAAATAAAGCGTTAATAGTACGTGCGTCAAGACTGGCCTTTTTCTTTTCTTCTTCTGTATATCTGCTATGGGGTTTTTCAGTTAAAACTCCATCAACATTTATACGAGGTGGTTTTTGATAGCCATCAATAACAATAGACCATAAATTAAAATCAAGAGATTTCAGAAAGAAACTCATACGTGTTTTCCAATAAATGTAGTTTGTGCCGTCAAACAGTGGAGGTCTGTTTGTGGCTTGGCCTTCACTTGTGAATTTCACAGTTGCCATGTATAAAGCTATGATCTGTATAAAATTTAATATAACTGCTGTTTTACCTTGCTTTACCTGTAATACCCGCTCTGGTACCAATTGTAGAAACGAAATCGTAAAGCGCAATACTCTAGAGGGGGGGTGAATAGAGTTGGCAGCAGAATAATGCTAATTAAAAATTATTTACAGCAAGATCATAGAATAATAATCACAACTAAATAATGTAAAGGCAGAGATAAGAAAGCAAACGCAAAGACAGCGGTGTATACTGGTTTTCCTCTGTTGAGTACTAGTCCAGTCGGTAGAACTCTTGCTACCAGTTGAATTTACTATTTGCAAAACCGCAAGTTTTCTTACGAAGTCCTTGCAACTACTACAACGCGAGCTTTGATATGAAGAACTCGTCCAACTTCAATTGTGAAGAGGTATTCTTCTATCAAGCCTCTGATTACAATCACTCTGAAACTTCTAGACCGTACCGTACTGGCAAATCGACTAGTGGATTGTAACTGGCTTAGGATTTGAAAATGAAAGCTCGAGAAAAACTCTTTGGAAGACTGAGAGCTTAAAAAGAGAGAAGATTGAAAGTGAATGAATGAGTTAAAATGATCGAAATCCTTCTCTATTTATAGGAGTTCCAAAGACAGAATTCTGGAAGAATTCGGGCAGAACTCGATAAACAAATCTCGGTCAAATCCGCAACTGCAGGAGGACCAAGTTCCAAGGAATTCAAAAATCAAAACGGCCACTAACCGAACTTTGACCGAACTCTGGCCGAACTCTGGTCGAACTCTGGCCGAGTTCTGTCAGGGTTTGGTTAGGGTTATTCAAAATAGATTTTGGAGAATTTTGAAAACCTTTTTGGAGCTTTTGTAAATACGAATATTTTTCAAAACTAAGGACATTTTAAAAATATTTTGAAATCATTTTGGAATAGCCTATTTGCCAGTACGACTCGGTGTACAATGTATTTCTAGACTCAATAAAATAAAAGATTATATTGCTCAAAGAAATACAGACTCGAACAGGCAAACAACGCTTCGGTCTTGAACTGAGTAGATAGTCGTTCTTGATCATATCCAAGAGTCCGAGATATCCTGACTAGCTCCATATATCGAGACAAAGTCTGATCAATTATTAAAATCAGTTTGACCATATGACCAATGGGCCAACAGTCTCAAATGGTTATCTTTTGATTCGATATTAACACGAAGGAAAACAGAGTATACGAAATAATTCTCTTTATTGATATTCGAAACTGAGATTACAAAGGCTTTCGATTGCCTAACAATAAATGCCAGATTGGCTACAACACTCAGGTTCTCTCTTGCCCACAAAGAAACTTATCGTTCCATACATCATGCCTTCTATATCTCGGCCGCATCAATACTGTTGCATCTCCGAGCGTCAAGCGATCGTACGCTTCAATACGCTTCGGCATTCCAAGCCTCAACGCGTTCAAGCGAAGCTTCGCTACAAGCCTTCCATTCTCTGTACCCTGCATGAAGCTGGTGGGGAATCAGTACGTTCGTCCTCGCATGTACTGATGCAAAGACCTTCTTTCCAAACCGATATTGTAATTTTTATGCTGAATCATGCAACTTAGCTTATGATCTTGCTATGTTCTCTTTAGGGTCGATTTCATGGCATATTCGAAATCAGTAAGACATGTTAGCATGGCAAGCATGTTATTCGAATTGAAATAGGCAAGCAGGCAAGCAATCTCGTATTTGTTTTATGGCGCGACTTCTTACCAAGTCGACGCACTCGCCCTTGCACCGACGCAAGGTGAATACGCCCCATTCCTTCCCTGTCATGTTATAAGTGCATCTCTAAGCCGGATCTATACATGCGGGACGCATAAGCGCTTACACGTTCAATCCATCGTTCCTTAGCTATATGAAGGCCGTTGGCGTATCCGTGCCGGAATGGACTAAAGGAGTTCTTTTCTTTTCTCTCCTTCTTTTCTCAATATTGGTCGGGCTGTCCGGCATTTAACGGGTGGGTTGCGGTCCCAACAACCGAAACGTTCCTGCTGCATACCATCATTTACGGCTTTTCCCATCTATAAGACGAGTGCTACTCGTTTAAGGATGTGCGCCTACAAAGATTATTTGATTCCCTCCTAGGCCAAGCAGTTTCGGGGCGCTCCGATATTTAACCGTTTGGGGGAAACACTCGTGCACGAGTTATTATCACATTAATCGCAAGTCCATCCCAATCGACCATGCAATGCCCTTATTATTCAAGCAGTCAAATTCAAACAACCAAACATAGTCTTGAGTCCGAGACTCAGACTTTATCATCTCGTATTTCTTCCATTAACTTCCTGTGTTCTTACGTTTCATACTTCATTTCAATGATTCAATGGCATCATGCCTCAACTCAATGCTCGTCAACCGAACGACCCGAAGGTCTCGAACACCTTTCAAGGCATCATGTCATATCCGACATTTCTGCCACATTCATGCCACAACTGTATTCCTTCGTAACGAAGTCATCTTTTATTATCTCGTGTACGTAGGCACGTTTCGACCGTATTTCCATGATCTATAACTTTGTGTTCAATGTCCGAGGCTTGCGCACTAGGGCGCTCGCCTATTGTCTTTCAATGTTCTAGCCGTTTTAACTCGTGCACGAAGGCACGGTATGGTTCGTGAACTAAGGCACTCGCCGAGTACAGTTATCCTATGTTCTTGCGGCTTGCGCACCGAGGCGCTCGCCTTTGCGATATCCAATGTTCCATAGCGACTCGTGCATATGATGCACATTTTATTTCAATTGTTCTAACTTGGTGTTCGACTCACATTACGATTTACTTTTCAATTGTTCATACAATGATATATTTGACTTATCGCATGAAAGAGTAAAAAAAAGTCAATCCTTCCACCTTGAGTCGATATGCCTTCGTCGTTTCGTCGAGCCGATGCAGCTCGATTTCGTAACTCCGTTGCACGGCACTCTCCTGACTTAGCCATTCGAGCACTTCGTGCTTCATTGAATTATACGTCCGATTTGTCTTACCGTGCCAACGTCTTAGCCCGTCGCAAGGCGACAATTTGATTTTGCGAACCCCTTACTGAATAAGGCAAAACGTCGGCCTCTAATATTTTCATGTCAACGTATAACCTGCACACGAAACCAACTAAAATCAATACTTGCATCGATTTGGACTTGCGCCTTGGTCGATTCGATTTCTTCGAATCTTCGAGCCTATTCAACGCACTCATCCTTCGGGGAAAAGCGGCGCTTCGTATCGATTCAAGTCGATGCATTCTTTGGGACGAGGCAACTCTTCGCATCGACTTAGTTCGATGCGTTGCTCGGGACAACGTAACTCTCGTATCGATTTGCATTGATACATTTTATTTTGTCATTGCGACTCGTTGAGTCAACGCTTCAGCGTAATGCACCGTACGGAGCGGGGCATTACACTTGTCCGGTTAATGACAGTTGAGGATATTCTTCATATGTTGTTGTCAACAACCTAGTCTGTGTCTTTTTTATTTAGGGGTTTCACTGATTTTATTTTGTTCTCATTGTACATGACCACAAAAACGATGGCTGTCCCTGCTTCTCCAATACTTTGCATAGACAAACGAGATCGACGACTGCACCATGGAATAAAGTTATTTTTTCACTAGTTGTCAACATATAGACGTTTTTCTATTTCAAGTATTACGGTGGGGAAGTGTTTCAAAAAAATTCAGGATGCCAGCGAAAAGCAATTTTCAAAGCAAAAAAGTTATTCTATTAATTGTTTAATGGGTATAGATATCATTTTCCAAAGTAAAAGATTACTTACTAATTGTTTTTAAATTTATATCCCATCAACAAAATTTATCTGGCAGCATAGACCACCTTGAAAAATGTTGTCTCAAAAAAGTGTCAAAAATATTTTGTTATAGTAACAAATATTAAAATTAAAGTAGTATTAAAAATAACATTGACAGGAAAAGTATAATTATTATTAAATTAAACTTTTAACTTAGATCCCATCAATAACGTGTCACTGGCAGCGTAAACTAAGTTGAAGAATGTTGTCTTAAAAAAGTTTATTGCATTCATATAATTGATGAAGTACATGATTTTAGATTTACATAGCCAGTTCTTTCCCAAATGTTTTACAAAACTGTTTTAAAGTTGTGTTCACTACAATTTGCGCAGGAATTCCAGACTCAGTCTTGTTAGTATCACTAATAGTAGCCTCATTCAACCATTGGAATGCACTGTTGCATTTCCGATATTGTAAGAATGTACTTTCCTTGTTGTGGCTACTCTTTGCCACAAAGATAGCTCTCTTTCCTCCACAATTTGGATTAGGGCAAGTGGTTTCTTCCCAAGGGCATTGTTTCTTCCAATGACCTAAGTCACCACATGTGAAACAACCTTCCCTTTGAATTGTTGAATGTGAACTTCCATATTTGTTTTCCAATATAACAGCATCCAGCACTGGAAATCCGAGTAGAGGGGACACTTCAGAAATTTTCTACCAGGATTTGCCTTCGTATTTGACTTCGAAAGGTACCTAATCCCCTTGCAGTTTTCGACACTACAAAAATTTGTCAGATTAGGGACGTTCTAAAACGTCGCTAATCTCGGTCAAAACGTCGCTAACCTAGATTAGCGGCATTTTGGAAACGACGGAAAAGAGCGTGTTGCTAATCGAGAAAACGTCGCAAAACGCCGCTATGGCGACGTTAGTTAGCGACGTTATTTGCGACGTTCTCATGTGGACGCTAATTAGCGACGCAATTTGCGACGTTATTGTGTGGTCGCCGTTTAGCGACACTTTTGCGACGTTTTGGCGACGACTTGCTGACATCAGATTTGGTGCCACGTGTTGCCACGTCAGCAATTTAGCGACGCATATTAATGTCGCTAAAAAAGTTGCTAAGTTAAAAAAATATAAAAAAACAGAATCTAGAATACAAATGGAGCTGGAGCTGGAGCTTGAGCCAAAATACAAAATCCAAAATACAAAATACAGAATCCAATTCCTGGGTTCGCCGACCCCCTCAGTGGAATACTCAACACCGGCATGCACAATACATTCCAGAATATACAAAAGATATAAAGAAAAAATAATATCCTTAACGAACAAAGTCAATAATATCCTCAACGAACAAAGTCAATATCCTCAAATACGTACAAAGTCAATATCCTCAATGAACAAAGTGAATATCCCAAAATACGTACAAAGTAAAAAAATATAGTACAGTCCAAAAATACAAAAACGAAACTACTGATCGCCTGGAGCTAGAGCTGGATCCGGTGTTGGAGCCGGAGCTGGAGGAGGAGCGCCACCAGATGACGGTCGTCGCAACGCCAGGATCATCTGATACTCCTTCGGTGACAACAGGTAGACGAGCATGTCCTCTCGTGCATCGCCGGATGTAGACGATGCTCCTGACGTACCAGCAGACGGTCGCTCCCTAGCCATCTCCTGGAACTACTGCATATGTTCGATCAACCGCTGCGTAGCCTCCTGCGTAGCGTGGGTCATCTGTCGCAGTGCCTCAGTAGTCTCCTCAAACCTCTCAAAGTATAAAACCCCTAAATTTTCTACTATATTTTTATATTAAATTTAGTACTGATTTAGAAATTTTTATTGTATTGTACGTCGCGTAGTCGTATTGTACGTCGCGCACGAAATTTTATTTTTAGAAATTGCTCGACGAGTGCGATTATGTGCGAGCGTACATATTTTTGAAAATATTATTTTTCTATTTTTATAATTTCAAAATAATATACATAATAATTATTTTGTTATCGTTCCAAAAATTTCCAAAGTTCGTTATTTTATTTATAAAGCCTTTCATTTCTCACAATTATTAATAATAAATAATATTTTTATTGTATGCTAAAAAAGCATAATTATGAGAACATCATTTGTACCTACATACATATTTAGTAATTATTTATTATTTTATTTTAAATAATAATGTAATTTTTGAAATTAATATTATTAGTATTTTTGGAAAGCATATTTTGAATTTATTGTGGTGATTTAAATCTTGCTTTGAATTTATGGATCTATTTAAATAGTAAAATATATTTAAAATTTGATTATCCCATTTGATTTTAAACTAAAAATTTAATTATATTTAAATTAGAAATTATATTTGGATTTGGATTTTATTGATTTTAAATTAAGCTGAGTATTATCTATTTTGGGTTTAAACTAATCCTAAATCATTATCCAACTGGGAATTCCCACATCCTATAAATAGGCAGGTACTCCTCTATAATTCTATTCTCCACAAATTATTTCTACAAAATATCGTGCATCGTGTCCGTGTCCATATTCCTTTCTTTCCACTATTTTTATTTTTATAATTACATTAGTTTCTCTCGTGTCCGACACTCCCGACACCAAATTCCTAGCCTAATTCTTGTGTCGGACACACCCCGACATCATCAAATCCCTAATCCTAGCCTAGCCTAGTCTACGCTGCTTCTGTCTCCTGTCAACGCCCGCCGTACCCGACCTCGGTCCCGACCTTCACCACCACCGCCAAACAGCAGGTAGTCGCATCTCCGATGTCATCAAATTCGCCGGCCATCACCCTCTACAACCCTGCGGCCCACTCGACCCCAAATCCATCTTTTCCTACCCGTCGAAAACCCTCTACCACAGTCCAGAACTCAACCAAAACCACCATCACCCATCATCACCAGACTTCGCAACCAGTTTCAGCCAAACTCCGGCCTCCATCCGACCATCAACCCCGACCACATGCCACGACCACCAAGCCCGACCACGACCACCAGAAACACCGACGCACAATTACCACCTCCACCAAAAACAAACAAAAGATTAGAATAAGGAACCTCACCTTGTCTTCCAGTTCCGTCCTCCGTCGCTCCGCCGCCAACCTCCCAGGGTCGCTGCGTCCTTGCGCCGGTCATCCGCAACCGCCGCCCTTTCTTTTTGCTGCCTCAACCCCGGCCACGACCACGCCACCGAAAACTCCCAGCACCTCCGTCGCACCCGCGCTCGGCTCCGGCCGAGCGAGCGCCCCTCCGCATCGAAACCCCGTCCGCCACCTTCGAGAGCCCCGGCCGCCTCCCGCTTCACCAACCTCCGCCGCTCCAGTCCCGGCGCTTGCAGTACGCGCCACCGCCTGCAGAGACTGCGACGGCCGCCGCGCCAACACCGGAGCGCCAGCTCCGATGGAACGCCAGCGCCCTCTCCGTCTGGTCTTCGCGACTGCCGTGCCGAGCACCGCGTAGGCCGTGCGGCCTCTCTTGTGCCGCCGACGATGCGGTCCACCGGAACCCTAAGTGAGTCTCCCCTTCTCTTCCGCCCGCTCGCCGTCGAACCCCTTCCCTTCCGCTGCCGGAAACCCCCTCCGCCGCACTCCGCGCCTCCGTGACCCGCCGGACCACCATCCTCCCGCTTCCCTCTCGCCTCTCTCATTCTCTCCCTTCTCCTTCCTCTCACTCTCTCCTTTCTCTTTCCCCTTCCTTTTCTTTTTTTTGTTTTTTTGTTGTTTTTATTTTATTCTCTCTCAAAGGGAGAGAAGTATGAATTTAATACCTGTAATAGTTTTTATTATTATTATTATTGTTTTTTCTCTCTCTTTTGTTGGTTTGTGTGAACACTTTGGCTTTTAGGGTTTTATTGGAAGCTGTGAGAGAATACTTTTGACATTATGTATTATTTATTATTATTATTATTATTTTTATTATTATTATTATTATTAATAGAAAAAGGGAATTTTTTTAATAAAGTTATTAACTTGCTATAGTAGGGATAAATATATATAATTTTAACTGATAATTATTAAGCTAAGGTTATTACTAATTAACTAGGTATTAAATACTTTTTTTAATCAGCTATATGTGTAACAAAAATAGTAGGGGCATGACCCTACATATAGATTTCAAATTTAGTTTTTACCCTACAATAAGTTTTTTTTTTAGTTATCCAAAAGTATTTTTACTTAAAATATCGTTTCCAAATCATAAAATAATTTCCTAGTATTTTTACATATTTATCTACATTGTTTTTAAACAAATTTTATAGTTTTTACCTATAAAATTTATTTTGGCAAACTTAAAGTATTTATCTAAAACTATTTTACTATATAGAGTTTTCAAAATATAATACTTATATATATGTATATATATATAAGTATACAAAATTTCCTTCGATTCCTATCCTTGCTCACCATAATTCATATCATCTTCCAAAATTTAACTTTCTTATGTCAAACCTAACTAAGTTGACCGTTCTGGACCCGATGGAATACTCCATATCGCCAACAGAGGTTCCCTTGTACAGTTGTTGCACCGAAGTCACAGTTCATGCCAGCTTGATCATCGCAGCACACCAGACGTCCTACCAGGCAAGACACATTGCCATTTGCTGTTTATTTATTTTAGCTCATATTTCATGCATTATTTATTTTCTTTATGCAAAATAAACTGTGATAAATGGCATAACCTGTTAGAACTTACTGTTCATTTATATTTTCTCCTATGTATTATTTTTCTCACATTAAACCTAGATTTAAGGGACCACCTTGTGTGTTGCATCCATTGGCCTTGACACGTTGTACCACGAAGTTGTGTGTCACATGTAGGACACGGAAGTACGTGATTGGCTGGCCACCAGTACGTACAAGCCGTGCGATAGGAATAACCGCTAATAGAGATTGCATGCTAGTTTGACTTAGCATTTATAGTGGTTTTGTAGTGTGGATACAACACAGTAGGCATTGGGCGGGGAGGACAATTCCTTAGCGTATGGGCTTCGATACACTTTCCTTGTGACCCGGACTCTCCGCTGGAGATACGGGATTGATGACCCATGATTACTGACGGCCACTGGCGATTCTGCGGAACGTCATGCTCTTAATGATAGAGCCTCTGGTGCCCAAGGAGGGACTATGCCGATCCTATTCAGCCAGGGCCCATGCGTAGGAAGGATTGTTCTTAACTATATTTTACTTAGAACGGTAGGCTACCTTTATCCGTTAGGTACGAGTACTTTTGGTTTAGGTACTTGTATCTGACCGTGGCTTGGAATAATGACTTGTCGCGAATTAGTTTGTCACATCTTGTCCTTGTTTGGTTGTAGGTGTGACTTACTACTTTGATGAGAAGGTATTGAACCTTGTTGGGGTCCGGATACCATATTAGATTCATAGCATGGAAAGATATGTCACCGTAAATTAGTTTACCATCTCCTGTCCTTGTTTGGTTGGGGGGATGGTACGCTCGTTCAGTAGGTGCGTATTGGACCATGTTATAAATTCAATTGACTTATTTATTGAGCAATATTTATTCAGTTGATATGGCATGATATTATATGTCTTGTTATGTCCCTCTGAGGACCTGGTTATCTTTCCACGTGTGTGCTCTTGTCTTTCGCAGGTGCTTTAGCTCTAGCCATGATCATCGCTATTTCTTCGAGGATGATTGCACTTGGATCGTCTTCGCTTCGCTCGCCACTCATTTCATTTCTATGTACTTTTCCTTATTTTTTTGGTAGTGGATTTATCTTCGCCCAACATATTGTATCAAGACAATTTATTATCTTTATATGATATCTTTTATTCCTTTATTTTGTGTGGATGAGATTAGTTATGGCTCTACTGCATTTTACATCTTATGTATTTATACGAGGCTTTCATATATTGGAGTATAATTCGTATAAATACAGCTGGCATGTCTACGTTCCTAGTCCTACGTAGTTTGGGACTGGGGCGTTACATGTTTTTGTGGTGGCCCATGCAGGTCATGATAAATTGTTTGGTTACTTTACCGTACCAAGCAAGCCTGCGAATAGGATTAGAAGTTTAGGATCTCATCCACATACTTGACCTCTTTCCTTGACTTTATCTACCGTTTGACTCATCAATTGCATCTTGTTTGCTTCCTTCCATCCCTATTCTTACCCTCCCTTCGTGCTTGCTAGAGATTGACCCTACTAGTTAGATGTCCCAAAACACCCTTAGCTTAATTCTTTAAGTTGGGTAGAATACCCCATGACCTAACACACCCTTGACCATTAAGGGAATACAAATAGTATTATCTAGACCATAGAGACTAGAGGAATTTAACCCCTTTGGTCAACCAAGCCTTGGTCAATAAAACCGTAGAATGATTGTTTAGGAGTAAACAAGACTTAGATCCTCATGACTCTTAGAATATTCATATTGGTTCTTTATTTCAATCTTAATCTCGCGTGCCTATATTTTTACTATCTAGACTAATGATGCTAATGTAGCCTAGTATTTGCAAGCTTATTCTTTTATCGAGCTTGTTCAAGACATATGTTAATTGGGTCGCTCCCACTAACATATTGTCTAATCAGAATCGGTGCATGACGGTCTGATCAACCGAGTGCACTTTGGTTCGCTTTTATCTATCGTTCTACGTGGATGGGGACATAGCTAAACTTGCCCTCTAGAATCCTATCCACGACTGCCTTGACAATTCCTTTGAAATTATTCGATCATTTTTGAATCACGTATTCGTATTCGATAACGCCTCCTTCGAACGTTACATTGCTTTCGCCTTCACCAATTTCTGAAGGACGAAGGCGTTATACTTGAACTTCCTCTAGCCTTCCTATCGGCTATGACCATTCTCACTCGATGTTGTTATATCTTCATCCTAAACTACTCGGCCCTATCAAGACCTTCTAATCGCTTAATTGAAGCGAATCGATTTCGTTCTCTTAATCGTGACCCTCATTCATTACCCGTGACCATAACGTATTAATTTTCTATGATCGCCATTTCTTACGACATGATTTTTTTCTCAATTGTTCCTTATCGATACCCCTTGTGTCTTCTCACCACCCCTACGAATTCTTAATTTCGAGGAAAAAATTCTTTTAAGTTGGGTAGGATGTAAAACCCCTAAATTTTCTACTATATTTTTATATTAAATTTAGTACTGATTTAGAAATTTTTATTGTATTGTACGTCGCGTAGTTGTATTGTACGTCGCGCACAAAATTTTATTTTTAGAAATTGCTCGACGAGTGCGATTATGTGCGAGCGTACATATTTTTGAAAATATTATTTTTTTTATTTTTATAATTTCAAAATAATATACATAATAATTATTTTGTTATCGTTCCAAAAATTTCCAAGTTCGTTATTTTATTTATAAAGCCTTTCATTTCTCACAATTATTAATAATAAATAATATTTTTATTGTATGCTAGAAAAGCATAATTATGAGAACATCATTTGTACCTACATACATATTTAGTAATTATTTATTATTTTATTTTAAATAATATTGTAATTTTTGAAATTAATATTATTAGTATTTTTGGAAAGCATATTTTGAATTTATTGTGGTGATTTAAATCTTGCTTTGAATTTATGGATCCATTTAAATAGTAAAATATATTTGAAATTTGATTATCCCATTTGATTTTAAACTAAAATTTTAATTAGATTTAAATTGGAAATTGTATTTGGATTTGGATTTTATTGATTTTAAATTAAGCTGAGTATTATCTATTTTGGGTTTAAACTAATCCTAAATCATTATCCAACTGGAAATTTTCACATCCTATAAATAGGCAGGTACTCCTCCATAATTCTATTCTCCACAAATTATTTCTACAAAACATCGTGCATCGTGTCCGTGTCCATATTCCTTTCTTTCTACTATGTTTATTTTTATAATTACATTATTTTCTCTCGTGTCCGACACTCCAGACACCAAATTTCTAGCCTAATTCTTGTGTCGGACACACCCCGACATCATCAAATCCCTAATCCTAGCCTAGCCTTGTCACGCCCCGCTCCCGTAGGAGCGATCGTCCTCGCTAAGGCGTGATGCCGCACGGGCCTAGGTTGCGCCCGTGCAAGGCCAAGTCCAGAAACGGCCGATTTAATTACTAGGCCACAGAGTCGCACAGAGTGTCCCCATTTGCAGCGGAAAGTAAATGAACACAAGTTGAATACGAAATCAAACTCTTTATTGATATTCAAGAAGTTACAAGCGGCGCTAGGCCGATATTACAAATCGCTCAAGCTCTCTCTCTCTGAAACATAAAAGGCGTGCCAAATGGCTTACAACATGGAAGGATACATGGCGATGTTCCGATACATTATGTCCTGTATAGGGTGCTTCAGCTTCTTGCAACATTCCAAAGCCCCAGAGTTGGCTCCGCGCCTTGACACGTTCGACGGAAGCTCCGCACCCGCCGGCGTCTCCTGCTATCCTGCAAGCATACTGTAGGGTTATCAGTACATTGTTATGCACTGGTGGGGAGGCTGGCCCGCCCACAATGCCATCATTACCAAACACGTTCTATAATCTTTTGTGCATCTCTATCATTCATTGTCTTTCTAATCTTGCCTTAGGATCAATTTCGTGGCATATTGCATAGCCTATCTCGTGTTACCGAACTCAAGTGTCGCATGAGAAATACATGCACGACTTACCCATACTTACCGTCCGGCCTTCCCTGTTCAAGGTAAACCAAGTTAAACCACAATTCATGTATAATAACATAACACGATTCATGTACGCATTCAATATCGAGTGTGTGTCCATGTCTCGGGATTCTAGCACGACGTGGGCATGTTCTAGCACGTCGTAGGCACGTTTTAAAGTGTTACAATTCAAGCATGTTCCGGATATTATATTCAAGCACGTTCAGGAGTGTTACATATCGAGCATGTTCAAGAGGCACATTTCAAGCATGTTCGGGGTGATATATTTCAAGCATGTTCAGGCATATTACATTTCGAGCATGTTCATGTTCAGGATGTTACTTTACAAGCATGTTCAAGAGTGTTATATTTCGGGCATGTTCAGGAGGTACTTGTTCATTTAACTTAGACTACTTTGATTTCAATGCAAGAACTTGCACGTGGATTGCCACCAGCATAGTCCACTTAATCTACATGCACGGGTCGCTGGCTTTACAAGCCATTTAGGACATTCCCCTGTGGCAATTCTCAACTTAGCGTAGGGTGATGGCTGGTACACCCCGTTAAGTCTCTTGAATATACCCTCCTACTTACGTCTCTTGGTGCCCAAGCCCGCACCCAAGCAGCCCGTAAGCGCCGTATTGATTCTGCCTAGGCCGGCCACGGTTTACCCCCCCAACGCCCGTGCCGCAGAATCCTTCCACACGACGGCCACGGTTTACCCCCCCATCGCCCGTGCCGTTTGTCCACGACCATTTCGTATTATCTTGTCTTTTACTTAGCGGCTATCTCTGAGCCGTAGGCTAACCCTTAGCCATAATGCGTTAACGACCAGGTTGGCGTCCGTACAGCGCGGGTAGCGAGCCCCGTTGCACGTGCCCGTCATACCTGTCGCTAGCGTCTTCCATGTCTTATCTTTCATGTATTCTTTCTTTCATTTCATTCTTTAACTTGTTCGTTCGTTCATAGAGTCATTCATGAATTTATTAATTCGTTCGTGGATTCATTCTTTCACGCATTATGCAACTCCCAGTGTGGGAGTCGCCTTGGCGACCCATCGGTCCCATAGCCTTCCAATGTTGCTAAACTCTACTCGGAGCGACTATGTTGATAGCCTTCCCGTTTCATTGTTGTAAACCATTCATTGTTTCATTGTTTGAACGTATAAGGGACATGAACGTGAGCTTGTGCCTTAGCACGAGCATAGAGCGCGGTGCGAGCATTTCTATGATTTCCAAGTTCTTTTCCATGTTCTAAACAAGCATGCAAGATGGGATTATTCCCTTAGCTAGGTGCGTTGAATCATTTGTTAGCATGCAGGGTGTTATCGCCTAGCGATTCTCGTGATAGTGTCCGCATTGTTAGGTGTCTAGGCTAAGCACAGACGGGTTCATCGGAGCCACCCACCTTAGCGATGTTCGCATCGGCCGAGCGATCCTCCGAGCGCGCCTTTGCAAGTCTAAGTCTGGATTCTTCTTGACGGGCCAATGCAAGTCTTGCATCGATTTGCATCGATACTTCATCGGGTCGAGGCAACTCTTCGGGTCGACGGCTCGTTTTGAGTCGTTGCACGCGCCGTTTGGAATCGACGTTCCGCTAGGGCGGAGCGGGTCGTTACATAATACACCACTCAAAATAAGTCTCGTCCTCGAGACTTTCTGAGTGCAGGTCATCCTACCATTTCTTAACTCGTGTTTTCGTGTTTCTTAGACAATTTCATCGAGCGGTCCTATCGTCGACGACATCGAACCATACTTGATATCTTTCTAAGTCCCGTGTCGCACGCGTTGGGTCGATTTTATCGAATAGCCTTTCATTCATTTTAGAGTTGATTGTACTTATTCAATTCGAGTATTTCTTCGTCTTGGTTGCCATTTCGGCATGTCATGGAACTGGAATGGCTGCACGAGGCACGTTGTAAGTCATCAAATGCGAGGGTCGCAGGCTAAGGCAAATTCACTTTCGTTTATCTCGGTCATCGAGATGGCCTGATTCGCTTTTCAAGCGTTCGTGTCCATGAAATCAGTATGATTTCTACTTAACGGGGTCGACCAAGTCTAGGAAATTTTCATCGAATTTAAGACCACATATTGCACTATTGTCGAGCATATCTTCCTATCAATGCTTCACTTCGTTATACCAACTTTTACTAGCACGATTTCACGTTCACTATACTCGTTCACTCCCCAAGTCGTGCTAGAACTCAAAGTATCACTTGGTTGGATCGTGCACGCATTCCAAGCGTCCCCAAAATACATGCATTCAGCCAAGCCGCAGGATAGTGAGTTTGTCATTCTCACTCGAGTCGCATCGTGCACATACTCAAGCGTCCCTGAAATATATGCATGTCAGCCAAGTCTCGTGAGCAGGGTTTCCTACATTCGTGATTCATGCTATCCATCCATGCCAATTCTCAAGATCAATCTTTTGATTGCTAACACATGAAACAGGGGCGTCTCGTCTAACCGCTAGGCCATCTTTTCGAGGCTAAGTCAATGTCAGGATTGGAATCATAGTTCCCCAACAATAATGCCAACACTGACCCCAATCCTAGGGTCAAACCAAAGTCGATAGTACGGGATTTTCTACCCAAGCTCGCGTCACTCAGATTTCTAAACATCGAGCACGATCACCTATTCTCGTCAAGGCATTCGCCGCGTATATCCGAATTCATTCTGATCACATACTTCACATATCCATTCTTTCCAATTCATGTATTCGATCACGAGTTCATCTAGCTTGACAATACGTTGCGCCCCAATCTCACGCGAGTCCGATTATCCACGGTGGTTCATGAATCACCATGCAACGCTCTCGCGGAATAATCATTCTCATCGGGGCGTAACTCTTGCTTACGTCTAGACTGATTCATTCTCGATACGCGGATTGGACCTACTCAATCCTCAAACTTCATCATTCAAGCACACCGAATCATTCTCAAGTCATCTTCGCGTCAAACCACAAGTCGAAGCAATCGTATTGCCACGCCGTGCAAGTTTGATCACCCCCGCTGGATGAATCACCATACCAGCGCTCACGCGGAGTGATCGCCCTAATCGGCGCGACGCATGTGCGAGGCTGGAGTTGCGCTCGCATAAGACAAGAATGTCGACGTTGGGGTTATCGTCGAAGTAAATCCAAGCATTTCATTTCATCCAAGTCAAGATTTCAATTCGACAGTCCGACCGTCATTCATTCAACCAGAAATCCTCGAGTCACGTCTATATTTTCCTTGACACGTTTTAATACCCCGAGTATAGCATCCAACGGAACAATGACATTTGCACGATCGTCATTCGCCGAGTCAGAGTACCCCCGAGTTATCGCATATCGATCTTTGATACGCCTCAATACCATCGACGATATGCGTAACCTGACGATCTTCCTTTGCAACCAATTTCGAGTCATGCGACGATGCCGTTGTCCGAGTTGGATATTCCACCATTTCTCCCGATACTCAAGATCAAGTTCAGTCGCTTTTCCTTAAAGCTCGTTTCAAGATCGTTATTCAAAACTCAAGTCACATTTCATTTGCATCAATTCGACATCGCACGCACGTTCCTCTAAGTTTCCTCGATCAAGACCATTTATTTTCATCCATCGTTCCGAATCATTTCTAACACGTGTTACCCATTCTCAAGTTGTCCGAACGATATCTCGTTCGGGACACACGAAGTCACGATCAACTAAGCGTGACACGTTCTAAAGCTTTGCGCGACCGCATCGCTTCGCCGACATACTTGTTCTATCCGTAATTCCTTTAGTCTCGCTCGAACAATTTCTATAACGTCCATACACCACTCAGGGTTCGAGCCACTCGACTAGTCGTTGACACTCATTCTTATTCTTCTTCGAACCTATCACATATACCACTCGGGTTCAAGCCATACGGTCTAATCCTCAATCACGTTCGCGCCATGCACTAAGATATCCTTCAGATTCGTTCGACGAATCTCTAGCGTACTCGCTTACGTCGTCTCGACGTACTAAGTCGTTCACACTAATCCTCAAAATCCAAGTCAATCATTCGCGTACGCCTAAGCGTTAACTCGATAGCGTTCCTATCGATATACACTCAAAGTGTATCTCCGTTCTCGATCGAGCGATACTTGATATCGCTCGCAACCCGATTGCACCCAAGAGTCGAGGTACGCGACACGCGGACTAAATTGTACCGCTTAACCATCCCGCATGGACTATATTCATGTTTTGCACGCTCAGTTGCTAGGGTCAACGCAAGACTAGTTAGGTACGTACGAGACATGTTAACTTTGCATGTGTTCTCAATCGAGTCATGTTTAACGTCGTTCGGCACAAAGGCCTTCGCCTATCGATCCCGTGCAACCGAGTACTTGTACGAGCTTTTGAAAGTATTAGACTTATTGTATGGAACATCCCAAGGCACAGCGAGAGAGAGCGTATACATCTTTTCTTCCAACCGAGCTTTCAAAACTGAGATAATCGAAATGAAGTCCAAGGACGTAAAGCCGTGTTCTGATACCAAAATGTCACGCCCCGCTCCCGTAGGAGCGATCGTCCTCGCTAAGGCGTGATGCCGCACGGGCCTAGGTTGCGCCCGTGCAAGGCCAAGTCCAGAAACGGCCGATTTAATTACTAGGCCACAGAGTCGCACAGAGTGTCCCTATTTGCAGCGGAAAGTAAATGAACACAAGTTGAATACGAAATCAAACTCTTTATTGATATTCAAGAAGTTACAAGCGGCGCTAGGCCGATATTACAAATCGCTCAAGCTCTCTCTCTCTGAAACATAAAAGGCGTGCCAAATGGCTTACAACATGGAAGGATACATGGCGATGTTCCGATACATTATGTCCTGTATAGGGTGCTTCAGCTTCTTGCAACGTTCCAAAGCCCCAGAGTTGGCTCCGCGCCTTGACACGTTCGACGGAAGCTCCGCACCCGCCGACGTCTCCTGCTATCCTGCAAGCATACTGTAGGGTTATCAGTACATTGTTATGCACTGGTGGGGAGGCTGGCTCGCCCACAATGCCATCATTACCAAACACGTTCTATAATCTTTTGTGCATCTCTATCATTCATTGTCTTTCTAATCTTGCCTTAGGATCAATTTCGTGGCATATTGCATAGCCTATCTCGTGTTACCGAACTCAAGTGTCGCATGAGAAATACATGCACGACTTACCCATACTTACCGTCCGGCCTTCCCTGTTCAAGGTAAACCAAGTTAAACCACAATTCATGTATAATAACATAACACGATTCATGTACGCATTCAATATCGAGTGTGTGTCCATGTCTCGGGATTCTAGCACGACGTGGGCATGTTCTAGCACGTCGTAGGCACGTTTTAAAGTGTTACAATTCAAGCATGTTCCGGATATTATATTCAAGCACGTTCAGGAGTGTTACATATCGAGCATGTTCAAGAGGCACATTTCAAGCATGTTCGGGGTGATATATTTCAAGCATGTTCAGGCATATTACATTTCGAGCATGTTCATGTTCAGGATGTTACTTTACAAGCATGTTCAAGAGTGTTATATTTCGGGCATGTTCAGGAGGTACTTGTTCATTTAACTTAGACTACTTTGATTTCAATGCAAGAACTTGCACGTGGATTGCCACCAGCATAGTCCACTTAATCTACATGCACGGGTCGCTGGCTTTACAAGCCATTTAGGACATTCCCCTGTGGCAATTCTCAACTTAGCGTAGGGTGATGGCTGGTACACCCCGTTAAGTCTCTTGAATATACCCTCCTACTTACGTCTCTTGGTGCCCAAGCCCGCACCCAAGCAGCCCGTAAGCGCCGTATTGATTCTGCCTAGGCCGGCCACGGTTTACCCCCCCAACGCCCGTGCCGCAGAATCCTTCCACACGACGGCCACGGTTTACCCCCCCATCGCCCGTGCCGTTTGTCCACGACCATTTCGTATTATCTTGTCTTTTACTTAGCGGCTATCTCTGAGCCGTAGGCTAACCCTTAGCCATAATGCGTTAACGACCAGGTTGGCGTCCGTACAGCGCGGGTAGCGAGCCCCGTTGCACGTGCCCGTCATACCTGTCGCTAGCGTCTTCCATGTCTTATCTTTCATGTATTCTTTCTTTCATTTCATTCTTTAACTTGTTCGTTCGTTCATAGAGTCATTCATGAATTTATTAATTCGTTCGTGGATTCATTCTTTTACGCATTATGCAACTCCCAGTGTGGGAGTCGCCTTGGCGACCCATCGGTCCCATAGCCTTCCAATGTTGCTAAACTCTACTCGGAGCGACTATGTTGATAGCCTTCCCGTTTCATTGTTGTAAACCATTCATTGTTTCATTGTTTGAACGTATAAGGGACATGAACGTGAGCTTGTGCCTTAGCACGAGCATAGAGCGCGGTGCGAGCATTTCTATGATTTCCAAGTTCTTTTCCATGTTCTAAACAAGCATGCAAGATGGGATTATTCCCTTAGCTAGGTGCGTTGAATCATTTGTTAGCATGCAGGGTGTTATCGCCTAGCGATTCTCGTGATAGTGTCCGCATTGTTAGGTGTCTAGGCTAAGCACAGACGGGTTCATCGGAGCCACCCACCTTAGCGATGTTCGCATCGGCCGAGCGATCCTCCGAGCGCGCCTTTGCAAGTCTAAGTCTGGATTCTTCTTGACGGGCCAATGCAAGTCTTGCATCGATTTGCATCGATACTTCATCGGGTCGAGGCAACTCTTCGGGTCGACGGCTCGTTTTGAGTCGTTGCACGCGCCGTTTGGAATCGGCGTTCCGCTAGGGCGGAGCGGGTCGTTACAAGCCTAGTCTACGCTGCTTCTGCCTCCTGTCAACGCCCGTCGTACCCGACCTCGGTCCCCGACCTTCACTACCACCGTCAAACAGGAGGTAGTCGCATCTCCGATGTCATCAAATCCGTCGGCCATCACCCTCTACAACCCTACGGCCCACTCGACCCCAAATCCATCTTTCCCTCTCCGTCGAAAACCCTCTACCACAGTCCAGAACTCAACCAGAACCACCATCACCCATCATCACCAGACTTCGCCACCAGTTTCAGCCAAACTTCGGCCTCCATCCGACCATCAACCCCGACCACAAGCCCCGACCACCAAGCCCGACCAAAACACCAGAAACACCGACGCACAATTACCACCGCCACCAAAAACAAACAAAAGATTAGAATAAGGAACCTCACCTTGTCTCCCAGTTCCGTCCTCTGTCGCTCCGCCGCCGACCTCCCAGGGTCGCTGCGTCCTTGTGCCGGTCATCCGCAACCGCCGCACTTTCTTTTTGTTGCCTCAACCCCGGCCACGACCGCGCCACCGAAAACTTCCAGCACCTCCGTCGCACCCGCGCTCGGCTCCGGCCGAGCGAGCGCCCCTCCGTATCGAAACCCCGTCCGCCACCTTCGAGAGCCCCGGCCGCCTCCCGCTTCACCAACCTCCGCCGCTTCAGTCCCGGCGCTTGCAGTGCGCGCCACCGCCCGCAGAGACTGTGACGGCCGCCGTGCCAACACCGGAGTGCCAGCTCCGATGGAACGCCGGCGCCCTCTCCGCCTGGTCTTCGCGGCTGCCGCACCGAGCACCGCGTAGTCCGTGCGGCCTCTCTTGTGCCGCCGACGATGCGGTCCACCGGAACCCTAAGTGAGTCTCCCCCTCTCTTCCGCCCGCTCGCCGTCGAACCCCATCCCTTCCGCTGCCGGAAACCCCCTCCGCCGCACTCCGCGCCTCCGTGACCCGCCGGACCACCATCCTCCCGCTTCCCTCTCGCCTCTCTCATTCTCTCCCTTCTCCTTCCTCTCACTATCTCATTTCACTTTCCCCTTCCTTTTCGTTTTTTTTTGTTGTTTTTATTTTATTCTCTCTCAAAGAGAGAGAAGTATGAATTTAATCCCTGTAATAGTTTTTATTATTATTATTGTTTTTTTCTCTCTCTTTTGTAGGTTTGTGTGAACACTTTGGCTTTTGGGGTTTTATTGGAAGCTGTGAGAGAATACTTTTGACATTATGTATTATTTATTATTATCATTATTTTTATTATTATTATTATTAATAGAAAAAGGGATTTTTTTTAATAAAGTTATTAACTTGCTATAGTAGGGATAACTATATATAATTTTAACTGATAATTATTAAGCTAAGGTTATTACTAATTAACTAGGTATTAAATACTTTTTTTAATCAGCTATATGTGTAACAAAAATAGTAGGGGCGTGACCCTACATATAGATTTCAAATTTAGTTTTACCCTACAATAAGTTTTTTTTTTAGTTATCCAAAAGTATTTTTACTTAAAATATCGTTTCCAAATCATAAAATAATTTTCTAGTATTTTTACATATTTATCTACATTGTTTTTAAACAAATTTTATAGTTTTTACCCATAAAATTTATTTTGGCAAACTTAAAGTATTTATCTAAAACTATTTTACTATATAGAGTTTTCAAAATATAATACTTATATATATGTATATATATAAGTATACAAAATTTCCTTCGATTCCTATCCTTGCTCACCATAATTCCTATCATCTTCTAAAATTTAACTTCCTTATGTCAAACCTAACTAAGTTGACCGTTCTGGACCCGATGGAATACTCCATGTCGCCAACAGAGGTTTCCTTATGCAGTTGTTGCACCGAAGTCACAGTTCATGCCAGCTTGATCATCGCAGCACACTAGGCGTCCTACCAGGCAAGACACCTTGCCATTCGCTGTTTATTTATTTTAGCTCATATTTCATGCATTATTTATTTTCTTTATGCAAAATAAACTATGATAAATGGCATAACCTGTTAGAACTTACTGTTCATTTATATTTCCTGCTATGTATTATTTTTCTCACATTAAACCTAGATTTAAGGGACCACCTTGTGTGTTGCATCCATTGGCCTTGACACGTTGTACCACGAAGTTGTGTGTCGCATGTAGGACATAAAAGTGCGTGATTGGCTGGCCACCAGTACGTACAAGCCGTACGATAGGAATAACCGCTAATAGAGATTGCATGCTAGTTTGACTTAGCGGTTATAGTGGTTTTGTGTTGTGGATACAACACAGTAGGCATTGGGCGGACTCTCCGCTGGAGATACGGAATAACCGCTAATAGAGATTGCATGCTAGTTTGACTTAGCGGACTCTCCGCTGGAGATACGGGGTTGATGACCCATGATTACTGACGGCCACTGACGATTCTACGGAACGTCATGCTCTTACTGATGGGGCCTCTGGTACCCAAGGGCGGACTATGCTGATCCTGTTCAGCCAGGGCCCATGCGTAGGAAGGATTGTTCTTAACTACATCTCACTTAGAACGGTAGGTTACCTTTATCTGTTAGGTACGAGTACTTTTGGTTTGGGTACTTGTATCTGACCGTGGCTTGGAACAATGACTTGTCGCGGATTAGTTCATCACATCTTGTCTTTGTTTGATTGTAGGTATGACTTACTACTTCGATGAGAAGGTATTGAACCTTGTTGGGGTCCGGATACCATATTGGATTCATAGCATGGAAAGATACGTCACCGTGAATTAGTTTACCATCTCCTGTCCTTGTTTGGTTGGGGGGATGGTACGCTCGTTCAGTAGGTGCGTATTGGACATATTATAAATTCAATTGACTTATTTATTGAGCAATATTTATTCAGTTGATATGGCATGATATTATGTGTCTTGTTACGTCTCTCTGAGGACCTGGTTATCTCTCCAGGTGTGTGCTCTTGTCTTTTGCAGGTGCTTTAGCTCTAGCCATGATCATCACGATTTCTTCGAGGATGATTGCACTTGGATCGTCTTCGTTTCGCTCGCCACTCATTTCATTTCTATGTACTTTTTCTTATTTTGTTGGTAAGTAGATTTGCCTCCGCCCAACATATTGTATCAAGACAATTCATTATCTTTATATGATATCTTTTATCCCTTTATTTTGTGTGGATGAGATTAGTTATGGTTCTACTGTATTTTACAGCTTATGTATTTAAACGAGGCTTCCATATATTGGAGTATACTTCGTATGAATACAGCTGGCATGTCTACGTTCCTAGTCCTACGTATTTTGGGACTGGGGCGTTACACAAAGCGTGAGATGAGCGCAGAATCATCTGTATGCGGTGCCACCATCCTCTGTAGCATCTCGTCACACAGAGCTGCGATCTGCGCATCGACACTCTGCTGGTGGCGGAGCGTCTCCTCAGTCTGTGCGGGGCCGGGCACACTAGCGGCAGTCGTAGAGGTCTGTGCCGTAATGAAGGCACCATAGGAGCCCGTACCATAGTACGTACCCCTATGCATGCCACCAACGACCTTCATCCACAGCTCGTCATCTGACTGAGCTGCAGCGGCCGGGGGCTGCTGGGAAGTGCTAGCACCAGCTCCCTCTGACCGTGTCGGCCCGGCCTCCCTAGGCCTCAAAAACTCGGCCTAGAAATAACATCTATATGAATTCTCACGTGGTCGCTAAAAATTAATATTAATGAACTAGCATTAAGTAAAACTTCAAAAACTCGGCCTAGAAATAACATCTATATGAATTTTCTACGTAACTAAAAATTAATATTAATGAACTAGCATTAAGTAAAACTTACGTAGGTGTCTCGGGCCTTGTCATCACGAACCGCTCCCCTTCGTGTGCATGACGAGGAACAAGGTCACCATATTTGGGTCTTCTCCCGATTCAACATGTTACGAAATTATTATATGATTTGTCAGTTAAGTTGAAAGAAATATATTACGATAAAGTATTAATTATGGGTATACGGCGAGATATGTACCATATGAGTGAAGAAATCCATGATGGACCGTGATCCACCATACCACTGCGACCTCGCCTATCGCGCTCTTTTAGACTTCGCGGACTTCTCCTTGCAGGTTTCCTCCTTGAATCTCCTCTTCATTTTTTCCCATTCGGCGGCAGAGATCCAACCCTGAATAGGCTCTCCCCGGCGCTCGCGATCCTTTTGGTCGAGGATCACGTACCTAATAAGCTTGCTGGCGACGCTAAAAAAAATAGACTCGACAGCAACGGCACCGTGGGGAGGGAAGAAGTAAGTCTGCTAAAAAAATCATAGAAGTACGTAAGTTATAACATAACATACTAAATGTTAAAAGGAAATAAACTTTTACGTATCGAAAAGTGCCCAAACCAGAAGGCCTTCTTGTCCGACGGGACATCCCTCCAGTTGATCCAGGGCCCCCCGTAGTTCTGTCGCAGGAATGTCCCCAGCGACCGGTGTACGGAGGAGGAATAATACCTATAAAATAGAAATTAAAATTTATTAAACAAGTTTATAATAAATTTAAACAAATTAAATGCAATAATATTTTTACTTACCGCCTGGTCCTAGTACAGGCCCAAATATCCAACCTCAGATCCCCCTCCGGGCGACACGGAGGATCTGTCTCAAATGGGAGCTGCAGCCTGCTCCTGCCCCCTGCCCCCTGTCTCTACCCCTGCCTTTGCCCGTAGCCTGCCCCTTGGCCTTGGCCTTGCCCTTGGCCTCGATCTTGTCCTCGGCGTGGGCCTCGTCCTCAGACTCGGCGTGGGCCTCGCCATCGCCTTCGCCCTCGACGTGGGCCTCGACCTCGGCCGGTTCCTCAGTAGTTGGGTCGACCTCTGGAATACTCGATGGTACTGGCTGCGTAGAAGAAGTAGGCCCTAGCCTAGAACTGATAGAGTCGAGTATGGAGACACTGTCGGCGACTAGACCGCTGTAACACCCAATTTCTAAAATGAGGGTAATTTTGAAATTTTGTGTTTTGATTTAATTAATTATGATATTAAATAATAATATAATTTTTAGTGATTTTTAATTATTTTAAAACTATTTAAATCATGACTTATGATTGGTGTCTTGCTAGTGTAACCCTAGAGCCTAGCCATGTGATTAGGGTATTTCATTTATCATTTCTAGATTGAGGGATATTTTAGTCATTTTTGTAATTTGGAATTATTTGGAATTATTATGTATTATTTAGATTTGTTAGAATTTATTTGAATTTATGGGAATTTTTAGAAATTATTTTGGAATTGTTTGAATGAGGGTTGACAGGTTGACTTTGACTAGCTTAGAGACTGAGATTTCCTAGTCTAGGTTTTACTATTTCTGTCTTCTGAGATCAGGATTGTATATATATACTCTTTCATATTCAGTATTAGACTTGTATTGAGCTGGATGTTCTATTTGTATAGCAGTAGACACTTAGACTCTCTTTCTGATTGTATCATGTGGATCTTTTATTCCAGTATTTATCTATCTATCATTTATCTTATCATTCTGCCTTAGATGTGATTGAGACTGTATATTGCTATGTCACCTCCATTCGGAGGGTATATACTGTACAGGTACCTTTATATTGTTAGATGATTGATCTAGGACAGCGTTCTACCGCCGACACTGCGGCGTAGGCTGGGCGTTGTTACGTTCTCGTACCCTCACAGTGGGTGCGGGTCGTGACACGTTTTTAGTGGTGGCCCATGCAGGTCGAGTTTATGTAGTGGTATTCGAACTAGAGTACCACTACAGCCTGCAGTAGGATTAGGATATCCTTAAGGTACTCAATCACATTAGGAAAAGCACTTAATCTGATTCTTGTTATCAAATTCTTGCTACTTTAATACTTTTTTTTGAAATAAACTGTCCACCCTTGACTTATCGCTTCTTTTTCAGCAATTGATACCCTTGTTTGATCTGTCTTCAGGATGGTGGAGACGCGGTTACAGCGTACTATTCATGGGGATACTTAGAGGGGACTGCTACCTCTCAGCCAGTTCAGCAGGGTCGGGAGGCTACGGCTCCTGCCACCTCTGCTCATATTGGGACTTCAGCAGCAGCAGCAGAGGGTATGCCTTCACCAGTTCGGAGGTAGGACCCAGTAATCCCAGAGGTACCGTTCCAGCAGCCACCGCCTATAGGACACGTGGACGCGACACATATGTTTGCGTACTTTCAGCAGTTTATGGAGATGCAGCAGACCCGACAGGAAAGGGGCATGGAGCTGGCCATTACGACAGTCGCAGCTCGACCAGTAGTCCAGCAGCCGAAGACACCTGGGATAGAGCAGTTCCAGAAGATGAGCCCCAGAGACTTCCTGAGGACGGAGGGGATTATATATGCTGACGAGTGGATCGAGCATATAGAGGAGATCTTCCGCCTGGCCCGGATACCGACAGATCTCCATATAGAGGCAGCAGCTAGCCGAATGCGAGATCTTGCTCGCACCTGGAATCAGTCAGACCCCAGGGTGGGGGTAGCTGGGCAGACTTGGGAGCAGTTTAAGGGCTTCTTCAAGAACAAGTTCTTCCCAGATTCCGCACTCAGAGCCTTGGAGTCGCAGTTCGAGAGTCTAGTCCAGGGGAGTCTTTCAGTGGAGGAGTACGCAGGGGAGTTTGGCCGCCTCGGTAGGTTCGTAGAGGACTTGAGCGAGACGGCGAAGGACCAAAGGTTCCGGAAGGGTCTGGTCAAGGAAGTCAAGTCCTTGACCAAGGGCAACATGGATGCCACTTTTGAGAAGATTTTGACGGGAGCCTTATTGGCAGTGGATGATCTTGAGCTTAGGCTCAAGAGGGGGCGAGACCCAGTTGGGGGCAGCAGCAACGGAGGACCAGCCAAGAGGCCGTACGTTCAATAGCAGTTTCAGCAGCAGTACCAGCAGCCGAGGGCTCAGATACATCAGCTACAGTAGAGGCCTGTTCAGTATCAGGGACAGAAACAGGTGCAGTATCAGCAGGACACCGTATAAAACTTCTGCAAGAAGCCAAATCATTGGTGGAACGATTGCAGGAAGAGGCTGGGTATGTGTTTACTTTGCGGTTCAGCAGAGCATCAGTGTAGAGAGTGTTCCAAGAACCCGACACCATTGGCTCAGATAGCACCAGGAGCTAGGGCTCCGGCAGGGCAGCAGAGGGGACCACCATTGCAGACTCAGCAGGAGAGGTTCGTACAGCATCAGCAGCAGGCCTGGGGAGACTAGCCAGGGCGAGCTTTCGCCATGACAGCCGAGGATGCTCAGGTCGTTGGAGATCTAGTTGCAGGTTCCGTTCTTGATTCAAATTCTGCAATTACTGCCTTGAAATTCGATTCTCTCTGTTCCTTATTGGTTGATCAATTCTGTCCTGTTGCTCTTGTGTTATGTTGATTTTCTTCTGAGATAAATCATATGGGCTAGGTCACCAAAATCATGGGATCTAGAATCTTCGATAGTATTGTTAGCTGGCATAGCGAGGACATGTAGTCAAATTTTGGATATATTTCTCGGGTGTGGAAATTTAAGATTTTTGCTGCCAAGCATGCGGCAATACGAAAATTTTAAATACCATGATTCTAGAGGTATGTGCCTTAGTCGAGGACTCTGTGATTATCGTAGCCTTGCTCACTAGCACGACGAAGATTTTAAGCATCATGATTTTGGACAGACGCATATGATTATCTGACGGTAAGTTTGAGACTTTGATTGTGGGGTGTTTGACCTAGAAGGACTACTACCATTTTAATTTCGAGGACGAAATTTTTCTAAGGTGGATAGACTTGTAACACCCAGTTTCTAAAATAAGGATACTTTTGAAATTTTGTGTTTTAATTTAATTAATTATGATATTAAATAATAATATGATTTTTAGTGATTTTTAATTATTTTAAAACTATTTAAATCATGACTTATGATTGGTGTCTTGCTAGTGTAACCCTAAAGCCTAGCCATATGATTAGGGTATTTCATTTATTATTTCAAGATTGAGGGGTATTTTAGTCATTTTTGTAATTTGGAGAATTATTTGGAATTATTATGTATTATTTAGATTTATTAGAATTTATTTGAATTTATGAAAATTTTTAGAAATTATTTTGGAATTGTTTGAATGAGGGTTGACTATGTTGACTTTGACTAGCTTAGAGACTGAGGCTCCCTAGTCTAGGTTTTACTATTTCTTTCTTCTGAGATCAGGATTGTATATATATACTCTTTCATATTCAGTATTAGACTTGTATTGAGCTGGATGTTCTATTTGTATAGCAGTAGACACTTAGACTCTCTCTGTGATTGTATCCTGTGGATCTTTTATTCCAGTATTTATCTATCTATCATTTATCTTATCATTCTGCCTTAGATGTGATTGAGACTGTATATTGCTATGTCACCTCCATTCGGAGGGTATATACTGTACAGGTACCTTTATATTGTTAGATTATTGACCTAGGACAGCGTTCTACCGCCGACACTGCGGCATAGGCTGGGCGTTGTTACGTTCTCGTACCCTCACAGTGGGTGCGGGTCGTGACAACCGCTAGTGTATAGTGGAGTGCGGGAGGATGACGAGTCGGTAGGAGGAGTGGTAGATGGAGACTGTCGGCCTCGTCGACTCCCACCAGCACCGGAACCAAAGGATCCACGTCGAGCCATATCTGAAAAAATATAGAAGTAAACCATACTACATCTAAAAAAATAAAAGTAAACCATACTACATCTGAAAAATAACAAAAGTAAACCATATTACATCTGAAAATTAAACATATTCAATCCTCTTCTGAATGTTCATCTTGTTCCGAGTCCTCTTCCTCTTCCTCTTCCTCTTCACTTCTATCAACTTCCTCTTCCTCTTCTGATACTTCTACCTCTTCCAATTGATGAAACATGTCATGAGGAACTTTCGTTGAGTCCACATCGACAATATTTGTAATAAAAGGTAGTTCGTCTTCTTGATAAGCTATCTCATCGACATCGAAGGTATCCCGAGCTTTAGTCTTACAGACTGCCCACCAATCTGATCTCCCGGCTCCTCGTTTTGGATAGCTGGTAAAGTAAACTAGCTGAGCCTGGCTTGCTAGAACAAACGGCTCATAAGCTTGATATCGACTGCGATAATTTATGTCAACAAGACCATGTTTGTCAACTCTCTAACCTCGACCTTGGATCGGATCGAACCAGTCACATCTGAACAAGACGATCTTACAAGGTTCTATAGCATAATTGTATGTCAGTTCCACAATCTCCCGTAAGACTTCAAAGAAGTCATTGCCTGGATCAACGTCTTTGTAGTTTGAAGATTTTATGCACAAACAACTATTCTTCGTAGAATCCAAATCCAAGAAGTCGTCTCTTATTCGAGCATTTGTTGACTTGAACCTGAAGCCATTTACTCAGTAACTTGGCCAGGTTTTCACTTGATAAATTGGTCCCTTGGCTAGAGTTTTAATATACTCATTCTCAAGGATTGCCTCCGGACGATCAACCTAAATACCAAATAAACGATGCTAACTTAATTATTATGTGCAAGTATATATGTACAGAAAAAGTAAATTGTGAAGATATCCGTACATATGCTCTCAACCAAAAAGGAAAATGAAGTCTCATTTGCTGTTCTACTTCCTCCTTGGTTGCGTATGGATTTTTGGACGTTACCTCATCCTTAAACATGCTGAAAAGCAACGAAGCATAGGTATATTAGTTATATTGAGAAGCAACGAAGTACGCAAAATAATTTTACTTACCCCTCTAGCTTGTCCACTTCTTCCTCGTCACAGTTGAGCAATACATATAACATTGCGGCGCTAACCTCGTCGTCATTTATATATCTTTTTTTTATTTTACCAGATAGTTTTTCGTAGGCAGTAAATACTTTCAGCTTTGCCTCAACACCAACTTCATAGCCGTCATCATTTCTGGGAGCTCTTGTTCTGTTTGTAGCAATATGAGGCTGAAAATACATGGAACAGAAGTTTAAAATCTCCTCAAGGACATATGCTTCACAAATAGACCCCTCAACCCGTGCCTTATTTTTCACCTTCCTCTTGAGGTGGTTCAACTGTCGTTCGAACGAGTACATCCAACGATAACCGACAGGTTCAGCAATAAGAGCCTCATGGATAAGATGAATCGACAAATTCTCTATTTAGTCAAAGAATGCAGGAGGAAAAACTCTCTCAAGTTTGTAAAGTGTTACCACAATGTCCTTCTCTTGCTTCTCTAAACGATCGACGAGCAACTTGCAAGAACAAAGATCTCTGAAGAATATGCTAAGCTCTGTTAATGGATCCCAGACTACCGGCGGTAATAATTCCCGCAATACAACAGGAATTAACCTCTCCATGAATACGTGACAATCGTGGCTCTTCATTCCGTTCAGTTTACACTCCTTTATGTCGACACATCTTCTTAGATTGGAGACATATCCGTCTGAAAATTTCTAGTCCTGGATCCATCTACAAAGTCTCACTTTGTCCTCCTTGTCCAGCGAGTAGATTGCCTTAGGCCGCAAAAGCTTTTCCTTCCCGTTGTCTATCATGTGCAATGTAGGGCGTCTGCATATTTCGGCTAAGTCCAATCTTGCCTTCTGATTTTCTTTTGTCTTTTCCTTGACGTCCATTACAGTATTAATTATGCTATCAAATACATTCTTCTCGATATGCATGATGTCAAGGTTATGTCTAATCAGATTTGTGCTCCAATATGGCAGATCCCAGAATATACTCCTTTTGGTCCAGTTATGATCTTCGCCAAATCCCTCGCAACGGCTGCTCGTTGTAGGATCTTCAATAGCACTTGGGATTTCTTTTACTTGCTTCCATGTGTCCTCTTCGGACCACATTGGCGGTGGATCGCCCTTCTCCGTAGCTCCGGCACGGAAAGCAGTTCTGTTCCTACGGTACGGATGGTCTTTCGGCAAGAACTGTCGGTGACAATCAAAGAAGCATGGCTTTCCTCCGTGTCTCAAACGAAAAGCCTTAGTGCGGTCCATGCAATACGGACATGAAAGCCGACCATGAGTTCTCTATCCAGATAACATTCCATAAGCCAGAAAGTCATTGATTGTCCACATTGGTGCTGCCCACATCGGAAAATTCTATTTTTTTTGAAGCATCATACGTGTACACCCCTGTTTCCCATAGCTGTTTCAGCTCATCTATCAACGGCTGTAAGTACACATCGATGTTCCTCTTCGGGTTGTTCGGACCGGGGATGAGAATAGTTAAGAACATGTAAGGTGTCTTCATGCACATCCAAGGCGGTAGGTTGTATGGAGTGAGGATTACCGGCTAGCATGAATATTGGGAGCCTGAAAGACCAAATGGGGTGAAACCATCAGAGCAGATCCCCAACCTTACATTACGTACATCAGAAGCAAAATTAGGATATGCTCGATCGAAGTGCTTCCATGCTTCTCCATCAGATGGGTGATCCAACATCCCTTCGGTCTGTTGTCGCTTGTGCCAACTCATATTTTTGGCAGTCTCTTTCACCATGAATAACCTCTGCAACCGCGGTGTCAACGGCAAGTAGTTCATTGAAGCAGTCGGTCTTCTAGACTTGCCTGCAGTAGTTGGCTTGCAGTGATCAGTACCACAGAATTCGCACACTTCTGCATCTTTGTGATCTTTGTAGTAAAGCATGCATCCGTTCTGACAGCAATCGATCTTGCCGTATCCACATCCAGAGGGATCTCACCATCTTCTTAGAGCGGTAGAAGTCTTTCGGTAACTTAGCACCCTCCGACAAGATATCGGTAATCAACTCGAGCACTCTATTGTAGCATTCTTGCGACATGTTAAAGTCAGACTTTATGCTCAAGAGCCGAGTGATCACCTCTAACGGTGAATGGTCCTCACAGCCAGGGTACAAAGGAGTCCTTGCATTCTCCAGCAACTCCATGAACTTCGCGACATCGGTATTCGGTGCTTCCTCAGCTGCGTCACGATTGTATGGATTGAAACTAGGCCCCGCAGCGTCGAAGACCATGTTCACGTACTCGTTGTCGACACCAGTTCGGTTGTGGACATTCATATAAGGCTCCACATAAGGCTCAACATAAGGCTCCATATAAGGCTCCACTTGGAATGCTAAAGGTACAAGCTCTCCGTGTGCGGTCCATTGGTAGTAATTCGGAAGGAAACCCTTTGTGTATAAGTGATACGTCACATCCAATTCTGGATGAAACTTCATGTTCGGACATTTTGCACACGGGCACTTAATGTCCATGACATCCATGGATTGAGGAAACACCTTCACAAATTGGAGGAATTGTTCTACTCCAACAATGTATTCATCTCGCACACGACACCTGTCATCTCGAATGCGGTTGTACATCCACGAACGGTCTAGCAGATACATGGATATAGCCATTTGTAGATATCTTCAAATATAAATAAACTTCAAAACTAAAATGAATATACTACATACTACATACATACATATATACAGCGAGCCCCCTAGGGGCCCCACCCCGAGTAACAGACCCCCAACCCCACGAGCAGCAAGAAGGTCCTAACCCGTTGTATGGCCGTGACTCGGGACCATTCCTATGAGTATCGGGATCAAGGAAAATAGATGATGACATTAATCAACCAACAAAACTACGTGTTACAAATATCGGCACTATCGGTACGTGGTTTCGAATCGGAGTATCAGATTTTTTGGTGTCGGAAAACAAATAATTATTACTAAATTACCAGATTTTTTGGCACTATCGGTGCCCCTGACCCAGCCCCCCCCGCACCCCTCCCCCCCTACACCACCCCTAACCCTAACCTGAACCCTATCCCTAACCCCTTCCCCACCAGCCCCCCTTCCCTCCCCAGCCCCCCCACCCCCTGCTCCCCTCCCCCACCAACCGCCCCTAACCCTAACCCGAACCCTTACCATAACCCTCCCCTCCCTCCAACCCCCCACCCCCGCCCTCACCCCCAGCCGCCCAAACCCCCCTTCCCTTCCCCCATACACCCACCCCTAACTCGAACCCTAACCCTCCCCTCCTCCCAGCCCCCCTCCTCACCCCCAGCTGCCCTCACCCTCCTGCCCCACCCTCAAGCCACCCCCAACCATTCCTCACCCCCAACCACCCGTACCCCCTGCCCCTCCCCCCGAGCCACCAGCACCCCCTCTAACCACCAACAACCAAAATAGAGAGAGAGAGTGAGAGTCGCCGGAGAGAGTGAGAGCGCCGGAGGGAGAGAGTGAGAGAGTAAAATGGATGGGGAAATAAATCAGAGGAAATTTAATTTAATTAGAATTTAGCGACGTTCATACTAACGTTGCTAAATTAGTCGCTATTAGCGATGTCATAGCGACGTTTCGCGACGACTAACTCATGTAACTAATATCCGTCATTGTCACGTCGCTATTTTCGTCGCTAGTAGCGACAGTTAGCGACGTTTCAATTATACGTCGCTAATGTCCACAATTTAGCGACGTTTTACGAACGTCGCTAAATTTACGTCACCAATTGAGCAAATTTTAGTAGTGCGATGTTGGAAGGTGAGCTCAAAAATGAACAATCATCTGCAAGGTGAGTGTTCTTCGAACATAGCTGACATTTCTCCTGAACCAAACAAAACAAAAAATATTATTTTGCCACGTAACAGTTTAAAAATGGAAGAGAGAGTGGAAGATAGAACCACCACCATTACCTGTGTCACAGAGTGCGCCATGGGAGCTCGGTGGGCTACGATTTCTAATTTAGCAGATAGATTGGGGATGATTTATAGTAATTGTTTTCTAGTAGGTTATGAAGGATGGGAGGAGGGGGGGTAACACTAATGAAATTTTTTTGGGAGAAAGTGGAGATATAATATGCATGTTGCTATTAGTACTATATTATTGAAAAAAATTACACACTAGTAAACGTAGCATTAAATGCTGCTGCATGCTTTATCCTACACAATTCAATAAAATATGTAAACAGGAAAAGAAAAAGTTGTGTTGGACGTTATTTTTTTAAATTATGCATGCTTTTAGGATTACTCAAACATTTGTTCTGTTTGTATTGTTTCTTGTCCTAGGTTTCTTCTGTTGGTTTCTAACCCACTCTGTTTTGTTCAATGGGGTAAAACATGGAGAAATTGAGGGTCATGTGGAAGAATTAGTTGATAAAGAAAATTTTACTTCAACAACGGTATCAGATGGAGAAATTGAGGGACAGCTGGAAGAATTAGATAATGAACAAATATTGGAAGCTATTAACTTAGGAGACGATAAAGAACAAGAGCAAGAAACGAACGGAGAAATGCATCATAACGATGACAATGACATCAACGCAAACAATGATAAGTTATTTTGCTTCACCTTTTCTAATGGATTTAAGAAATGCATTATATTTTTACATTGATTTCTCGTACTTATTTTAGTACTGTTTTTAGGGACGATGGTGAATCTCCAAAGGATTTCGATGCTGCGATGATGAAAAAAATATTGGAGTCTGCCAACATTAACAAAGACCCAAGGGATCTCTTAGATGAAGATATTGTTGGCTTAGAGTTCAACTCTATTGAAGAACCAGAGACATTCTATTAGATATATTCAAAAACAGTTGGTTTCAGTGTTAGAAAGAACGAAGTAAAGAAAAATAAATCTAGGATGCTAGTAGTCCGTAGTTGGTGTTGTTCGAATACGGGATTCAGACAGAAGAAATACATTGAATCTCCTAACAGGGTTCGTGAGCCAAGAAGTGAAAGCATAAGTGGTTGTAACGTAATTTTTCGTATTGTGTACACCATTTCTACAAAGCTGTGGGTTGTCAAAAAAATTTGAGTACATCACAACCATAATCTGGCAAATGATTTTAAAACAGTTATTTTGAGATCCCATCGTAAGATATCAGCTACAGAATTGGAACAAGCTAAACTGATGAAACAATCCAGAATGATGACTTCAGATGTATGGAATTTATTTATCCACCAGAATAGTGGCTGGGATAAGGTTGGATGGATGAAAAAGGATTTATGCAATGCTTTAGCTCAAGATAGTAGAGCACAAAGACGATGTTGATGATACGACAACACTTACATTCCTTCAAGCTAATAACGGCATTGACCCAGATTTCTTCTACGCGTACAAGGTAGATGAAGGTTCCAGATTGACCCATCTCTTTTGGGCTGACGGTGCAAGTCGATTCGATTACGAATTATTTGGAGATTCACTAGCATTTGATTCTACATATAAAATAAATAGATGTCAAATACCGTTGGTAGTTCTAGTGGGTACAAACTATCATACAATGACTTGTGTGTTTAGGTTTGCATTGATCCATAATGAGTCTGCTGAGACATATTCTTGGGTTTTACAAAAATTCCAAGAGTGGACGAATGGCAAATTTCCAGAGACAGTTCTCACGGATGGTTGCAGATCCATGAATAAAGCAATTGAGAATTTAATGCCCAGCGTAGTTCATCGAACATGCTCATGGTATATCCTAAACAATTCAACCAAGCATGTACACCGAGATAGTTTTGCAAAAGAATTTAGTAATCTGATTAAAAAGTACATCTTACACTTGGTACTTTACTTTGAAGAATGTTGTTGTTACAGTTTCAAAACTTTTGTTACTGTCCATGTTTTTTAAGCAGGTACTATTCAGTCGAAGAATTTGAAAACTATTGGCAGCAGATGCTAAGGAATTATAATGCAGAGAACAATGAGTGGACTAGTGCATTATACAGAACGAGGCATCAATGGGCGGACATATTCCTACGTAGAAATTATTTTGGTGGTTCTACTGCAACAAGTAGATGTGAATCAATGAACACATTTCTGAAAGGATTTTTGAATAAGAAGCTTCCACTATGGAAGACCCTTCAACATTGTGACCACGGTTTGGGGCCTTACGTTACAGCCATATGAGTAAGCATGCCATTGATAAACTCTCAACGCCAGTTGTGAAACAAACTAGAATGACCGTAATAGAAGATCGATTTGCAGCATTTCACACTAAAAAGGTGTTTATAGAGGTAAGGTATGAAATCACACATTCTGATAAATATAGTGTTGTCCACCTTCACATCATAAGAGAGGCATAAGTTTGCACTATCCAAAAGTATTTTTTGACAAACAATCTAAACTGGATGGTTATATTTTATCATATCGACAACAACATAAACTGTGACTGCTTGTGGATGAAGACCAAAGAAATTCCTTGTAGGCATATTTTTTCAGCAATGAAGAGATTGCAATTGTCAGATATTCCAAAGAACTTGGTAAAAACTCGTTGGCTGAAGGATTGCAAAGAGAGTTATCTCTCCGGACCTGGCGCAGAAAGGAGATTCATCCATGCAGACATGATTGAGAAGGGAACATAGTTAATCTGTTTATGTATTATTGTAAAAAATTAAGCAAAATTCAAGAGAAGGGAACATAGTTGATGTCAGTTGTGCTGATTGAGTTGTAAAAAATGGTGACTGATATCATGGAGTGTATGAAGCTTTTAAAGAGCCAAATTCGGTAGCAACAAAAGGAACACCTTCTCAAGGGAAATTAAGATAGAATAAAGAAAGTGAGACTATCCTCAAGCTGTGCTGATTGAGTTTTAAAAAGCTTTTGATATAATTTTTATCGCACATTTTAAGTTCATTATAACTCCACAAAACTTTATTCCTAACCATTTGTTACAAAACAAATGAACATATTTCATTAGATAAAAGAAAAAAAATCATCGTCTTCCATCTTTACCCATCAGAGTGGACTCCTTTCGACCTTTGCTGCTTAATTATATTGTTGCACAATGTGTATTCTTTAACATTGTGCTTTAAAAATGCAATCCATACAACAACTTGTGCCTTTTCAATTCCGAATCAAACTGCATATAACAAACATAACATCAAAAATATTGCTCTAAAAAGTATAAGTATTTGAAGACATATTTTCAGACTTACATCGAAAGAACGGGAGTCCAAACTACATCCGTCTTTCATGAATAAAATTACAAAAATACCACAATCAAATGTATTGTCCTGGCGAGGAACATAAGGACGACGGATTATGGAGAAAGTAGAAAAGTTGGACCTAACATCTCTCAACTTCAAAATCTCTTCCTCGAGAAAGATATCCAAATTTGAAAGCCGCAATTACCAGAATACAATATGTATTAGTATACCACGATTCTACTACGCAATTCATAAAAATTTATGAATATGAGTTTACTATATCTTTTATGACTGCTTTGTTATAAATCGTCTCATCTGTAGATGCAAGGGAGTCCAAAACTTCAACCGTCTTGGTTTTAACCATAACTCTTGCAAGAGTTTAGTGGTCAAACACAAGCATTGGTATGTATATCTGAATCAGGATTAATTAGATAAAACAAATTAATTAATTTTCAGTAAATTAAAATTTTAATTTTAAACAGAAATAAATTAATACCTCATTACAAATGCTTAAAGATCCCATATAATCCTCGAAATATTTGCACTTCTTCCATATTTCATGAAGATGATTATTAGATGGAGGTAACATTGCTCTCTACATACACTTCAATTAATATATTACGAATGACAAACAAACGAGACAAAATTGTTAATGCATAATCATTAAATGATAAAATACTCACTCACCATTAACTTTACTGGTAAATACCATAAATTAGCTTTATTGACAGTTCTTCTTCGTTCCTCCGCGGTGAGAAGAGCAAAGACCATGCTTACAAACTTAGTATTTCTTATTAAAAAATAACGATTGCATCGTAGTAAACATTGATGGCATCAATACCATGCTAACAATCTGAGTATCTCTTTAAAAAAAGCAGTGATTGAATCGATGTAAACATAGATGGCATCTAAGAAAAAATATACTATCTATATACCCCAACTTTAATTCTCCTTCCTGTAGAAATGGACTTCATCTCAGCCCGATTCACATAAAGCTTGTTGCAAGATGATATTATTTCGCTAAGAAAAGAAACAGATATATTAGGAAAAATAAAATAAATAAACTGTTGAACTGAAATAAAAACTCATGTTACTTACTCATCAGGTTTACCATCCGCAAAAATATAATTGTAAAAACTCGAACAACTACTACTCCACTCGCTAGGTGTCACGCCCCAGTACCGGAATACGGAGACGGATTAGGCCAGCTACTCCATATGTGGTATGTAAATGTCATACGACGATCGTGGCTGTCAAGAGACAAGGGGGTGCATGCTACAATCAAGTCTCCTATGGTCTCACAGAGCATCTATGTCTCAATCATTCTGAACAAGAAAATACCAATTAATGAGCATATGAGATAAAGCAGTAAGGCGTCCCTGACGCTTCATCAAAATGATCATGGGGATCTAGCTTTATAAGTTAGGTAGTCCAGAGAGTCATAGGTACATAATCGTATTCAGCTGTAGTCTGATTTAAATACAACTATACAAAAGAAAAAATGTCCAGATTAACCGGCTAAATAGGTGCCGGTGGCTAAATGCCAGGACATAAGTAATAAAAACTAGAGTGGTGGAGAAGAAACCCACTCAAGTACCCCGCCAGCCATGCTCATAGTATGCACCATTGGCGTCAGGAAAGAAGTTTTGATCCTCAGGCGCTGCTACAAGATCTGGCCAAACAAAACCTACGGGGTCAGCCCCGAAGAGCAAGTACCACAAGAAAGCACAAAAGAGAGATAAAACCCAAGCATAAAATAATAATACTAGTAATAATGAAGGCTTTCGGTCGTAACCTAGATCCATAGCCTGTCCTAGTACGATAGACCAACCCAACAACCAAACAAGGACATGGGTTGTACCATGCACCATGACAGTCCATGTCCCTTGGCTACTAACAGAAGGCACAAGGCATAGTCAAGTCATTTTTCAAGCGTCCATTCATTCCTACGGCTTTCTAAATTTGGCAGAGTTATCCCCGCGATACTGATTAAAAGGAATCCTCAGATCGTGTCAACCAAGCAGGGCTAGCCAAACCATTAGACATTTAGCACATTAAGTATGCACCGGTCCTCCGGAGGGCAACCACATTAATACATATAACACATAGCTCGTAGAAATCGGATATAGTCATCTGCTAAAGGCGAATGAAACCATATCCGTGGCGGCCAATCCAACACGTCAGGACTGGACCTAGGGTGACTAGTATGACACGATCTCAGAATTCTTCCCACCCAATACATCTACCAAGTTAGTTGCCTTGTTAATCCCTAGGTTATCCTTGGAGTTCACATATCGTGGTCATATGCTCACTTCCCTAGATGTCGTATAATATACGAGTACACCAAGAAGGGATCCGCACTGGCTTATGGAGTCATACGTACGTACCCCTTCTTGGTGTATTGCAACACACAACACATACCACGTCATTGCTACCGACCATTCGCTATGTAAATGCTGGACTCTTGGATGTACTGGCAGGTATCACGTAGGAACACTTAGCACATAGGATAGCACCTCGGTGCTCACATAGATTGTACCATAGTACACACACATAGGTTTATCCAGCACTCGCATAGGTAGTCAGATCAGGAATAAGGACCAAGACACAAGGACGCATGCGGCCGAGGGGCATGTGGCACAGGATCATGCGACCAAGGATGCAGTCCGCATGAGTGCATGCGGCCAGGGGTCATGCGGCAAGGCATGCAGTCTGCAGGACTCCATGCAGCCACAGCTTCATGCGGCAAGCAATAAAGTCTGCAGGACTTCATGCGACTAAAGCTCATACAACCAAGATATGCGGCCAAGGCAACACTGCCGTAGGACTTCGTGCGGCAGGACTTCATATGGCAAGGTAACACTGCCGCAGGACTTCGTGCGGCAAGACTTCATGTGGCAAGACAACATTGCCGTAGGACTTCGTATGGCAAGACTTCATGCGGCCAAGATTCATGCGGCAAGGCAACACAGCCACAGGACTTCATGTGACAAGACTTCATGTGGCCAAGGCTCATGCGGTCGAGCTGCTCATCTTTTTCAAAAATCCGAGAAAGATGGTCATGGAACTCATGAACTTCAAACTGTCACAACTCGGTCAAAACAACATGAAATCTAACTTTTCAAAGGTCAAGTTTGGGTAAAAAAATGCTCTACCACATGGAACAACTAGATTTTGAAAACAAACAAGTTTAATAGATCAAAGCCAAAAAAAATAAAAAATAACATAAACTTAGATCTACAAGAATCCATTCTTCAAAACCGAAAATACCAAGTACTAAACTTATAGAGGATGATGAGAAGAACAATATAGACAAATAATATCAAAAGAAAAATCAAGGATAAAAAATACACAAATTTTTACTTTTGAGCAAGTTGTACTTGCCTAATGGTGGTGGTTGAGGGAAATGAATGAAAGAGTGAATGAGGAGAGAGAGAGTGAGCAAGAGAATATAAATAGGGGTTGGGTTGGCTTAAGAAAAACCTAATCTCTAAACATGCTCTAACCATTCCACTAATGACATGCTTAAAGGCTACATACAACCATTAATAAATAATGAATAGAATTACGCACATGCTAAATACAGGATACCATGTACAGGACTCATGAAAGAATACGTATATCAGGATCGGGGAGTGACACTAGGCTTTGAGGTTGAACTTTTTGTTAGACTTTTCAAAGGTGTGGCTGATACTAAATTCCCTCGCATACTTTTTGAAGAACTGCTAAGGTCAAGTTCTTCTAGAGGGAGTTTATCGAAAATTTACTCAATTATTTTTCCAACTTTCTTCAGCTTCTCGTCCTCATCAAAAGATTCATTGTCAACCTCCTCCTCAATATTAATTACTCCAGATGAAGATGCCTTCTTGAAAACGAAAGATTCTTCTATTATTTCTAGATGCCAAGATATATTGATTTGTTCAAGTTCAATTGAACAAAGCTTAGAATTGATCAAAAAAGTTGAGTTGAAATCTTCGACAGATGTTCTTCAAACTTGTGCATTATACACAGAATGAAGGTTTCATTTGAAGCTGGCATCCAATCTTCTACCTCTTCTACATCTTTCATATGAGTCAACATCTTTCTCTAGTACTACAAAATGAAATAAGAAAACTATTCTATGTATTTCAGAATAAATAATAGTTGAAATAAGAAAACTATTGTATATATAATATAAGAAAAATACAAAAAGTGAGAAAGATGGAAAGACAAATAAATTTTGGGACTAACAATAAAATGACAACAAAGGTTATCATGATTAACAATAGAGGAACTCTAGAAGATGTTTAATTCCACGAGGAATTAATTAAACAGTCGATTAATTTCTTCTTGAATAATTTACTTTCCTGACAATGGCATGGACAGTAAAAATTTTTAAGCCGAGAGCCTGCAGGAGCGGCACCGCTAGAAGTCCTCGTTGTTCGAGGAGGGCTCGACGACATTCGCCAAGAACCGGACCTTTTTCTTCATTCCTTCTTCATCTCCGTTTCTCTTTCCACTACCACCACTACCACCATGGCCTGTTGCTTTATAACCCAAATATTAAATTGTTAGATGAAAAAAACAAATTACAAAATTTATACGTAGATGCACAATTATTGTTATATATCGTCGATGCACAAAATATTAAATTGAATGGACGAAAGAGAAAGTAAATATGAGTTAATTTGGGGTGTTCATTGAAAAAATTGAAGTGAAAAGTGACCAACACTAGCAAGTTACCAAGAGGTCAATGTCAAAATCAACATTAAAAGATGTTCCCTACTCTATTAATAGTCCAATAAAACTTATTTAATCTGAATCATTAGATCAACATCCAATTGTTCAGATTTGGGATGTATCGATACAAATTTTTTCATGGGATGTACAGAAGAATTTTCCATATATATTTTATTTATATATATATATATATATATATATATAATATATATATATATGGGTGTTCACTTCTCAATGGAGCATGGAGGCGTGCCTCCATGGAGGTTCGAACCCGCGCCAGTACGTCGGGATACCTCGTCGTTCCCAGGATATATATATATATATATATATATATATATATATATATATATAACTCCTCTTCCCAAAATTTTGATAATATATTTTTCTTTTTTATTTATTTGAATTAAATGGTGATTTCTAGAATTTTATAGAAAAAAATTACTTAGTTAATTATTACGGTGGATGATTTTAGTCATGGTTAGGAATTAGAATATAATGTGACTAGAATCATCCACCGTAATAATTATTGCGGTGGCGTGCTTTGACTAGTGCATTAGCCATACCAGGGAAGACCCAACCATGAGTGTGTCGTAACTAGGAAAACCAGGCCAAGTTGCGAATTAACCCTTACCGAAGATTTTTTATTTATTAATTATATTATTGATTTTTAGGAACCCGGTTGTACCGAACTAGTCCAGATAGGATCCAAAACAAGCCCAAGCCCATGTAGTCATGCGGGACGTCCAATGACATTCGTGTTGATGTATTTTGGTATGATTGTGTTGTATTCCGTTTTAATGATCTAATAAATTTCTAAGTATTTGTTAATTAAATATTATAAATAACATATTTAGTTGATATTCAATGATATTTGTATATAATAGTCCTTGTACATTTTTGGGATTATTAGACTGCACATAATGGTATATACACCATTATTGGTTTATTAAATTTTGTTATTATTATTATTATTATTATTATTTTATTATCAATATTATTGAGTTTATTATTATATAATATTATTTTATTATTATTGGTTATATTATTTTTGTCAAATAAATATTATAATATATATTCATAATTTTATAAATAGGCCCTACACTAGGAATAGGTAATATTGAGGTGTTATTTAGATTTTATGGAGAATATTATATAAGTATATATATGAATAAATATATATATATATATATATATATATATATATATATATATATATATATATATATAAAATATATATATATATATATATATATATATATATATATATATATATATATATATATATATATATATCTATATATATATATATATAGAAAAAGAAAAAGAAAAAAACAATAAAAAACTAAAAGGAAAACCAACCCAGCCAAGCAACCCCCAAACCCGATCCTAAGCCCCAACCCGTGACTACAACAGGACCTATTTTTGCATATAAACGCGAGAGAGATGAGGGAGTTTATGCAAAACCCTAACCATGTGGCTGAACCAGCGCCGCCCCTGGACTGTGCGCAACCCCCTTCCGTCGTGCGCCACCTCTCCGCGGCCGCCGGCACGACGAAGCCGACGGCCACGCACGACCACAGTGCGTCAAAATAGAACAGCAGCAGCACAGCAGCCTGGCCAACTTTGAGGCAACGTTTCGTCGCCTCCAGTGGGTCATTTCGCTAGCCATTCGTTCTGGTATGTTCACAACATTACCCTCTCCTAATTCCTTCAATTATTTTAATTTGAGTTCCACCGTACGCGTCGTAAATCGAGCCCAAAGTAGCCGAGAAAACTGTTAAAACAGAACAGTATAGGCACTCAAGACCCTAATTTAGAAGGTAAATTCATGACAGAATAAATAGGGTTATTGAAATCTATTTAAACACAGTTGCATATAACCTATAGGGATTTGCAATGCATTGCGCAAAAGTCGATTTCGACGACTGTACGTCGAGAAATCGGATTCCCAATTTGGCAAAAAACCTGTTTTTAAAACATTTAAATTTATGAAAAACCTTCGATACGACGTGCGTCCTGCCAATCCGGGTGACGTGGTCACGAACCGAAAGCATCGCAAGGTGCATATCGGCTTCGTGGACGTGTGGGCTTTGACGGAATTCAAATTGGTCGCATGTGCGCGACGAATTTAAAGCGTATCCGTCAAAATTTACCGTATCGACCTCTGTACAAATTTCCCAATTACTTTGTACACGTTCGTCTGATCGAGACGAAACTTACGCCATCATGACCGTATCATTTTTCTGGTCCTGTATGCCAATTTTGGTCTGATTCTGATACAGTTGATCGGATCGCCGTATAGCGGGCCCCACGATCGGATTCAACGGGCGATTTTGTGCACGGCCTACCGGAATCCAACTCTGGACATACGGTTGAGTTCATATCATCAAAACGAATCGGTAGATATGTAGTTTGACGACTTTAGAGACCATTGACTCTGGCACACTTTTTGGTGCAAAGCGGGTCCAACGACGGACATCGTTTTGGTCCGAAATTAACGTTTTGCCCCTGTGTCCAGAATTGGACTTAAGGACAGGCAATACTAGCTAATTTGACTATTCTGAAAATATTAGTAATATCTATTTCACCATCCGAAAACTGTTGTACAAGTTTGACTGTAGTGGCACATTGAGTGGTTTGGATTATCGGTTTCTCCAGCAAAGGACCACAGGCGAGTACAGTTTATTGTCTGTTTTCAATATTAATTTTCACTATACTTCTCTGTTAGCCATTGGTCATGTAGTTTTTTGTCATTTTATATTCTGTCATCGTTGAGTCGGGAATGAGAAGTACCAAGGATGTGTGATCCGACGGTAGACATTGTTTATCTTCTACAAGTAGATCTCGTAGACATTGTTTATTTTCTGCAAGTAGACCTCGTAGACATTGTCTAATTTTTGCAAGTAGACCACGTAGATATTGTTTATTTTTTATGCAAGTAGACCTCATAGACCTCGCGGTGTAGTGCCCCAGACCGATCACATATCAAAGGTACTTCTAACAGTTGGGAAGGTATTTTTAGTTTATTTATTTGCTATTGATTTTTTCGTCTTTCCTCATGTCTTTTCTGTTTATTTTCAAAAACATATGATTGATGTCTAACCTCTGTTGTATAGTCATTTTCATATATTGGAACTGCATTCAGTGAATTGTACGCATTCCAATCCTAACTCTATACCACATTAGTGGGCTAGCTTCCCCTACAAGAATCCACGCTAGACTGCACTCAGAAAAATTAAATCTCAAATTAGAAGGTAGTGCTTCCCCTGGGATCATATATATATATATATATATATATATATATATATATATATATATATATATATATATATATAGTCATATTTTGATTCCACCGAATCAATAAATCATTACCAAACGTAATGTTGTACAAGTCTAAGTTGTGCTTGTACAAAACGTGCTTGTATTTATTTATAAAATAGTTATTTTTGTAGAAGTTTATAACTTATATAACAAAAAAAATTGAATAACAACATAACACATATAAAATAAATCTTTATTGATAATTTACAACGAAAAACGTAGGCCCCAAAACATCTGAGTAGCAAAATGTCAAACTAGGTTTACAACTTTGAAACAGCAAATTGAGATATCTCGTTCTGTAAATCACATACTTTTACTAATAATCAAGTAAAAATACCTTCAGCGAAAGTCTTCAAAATGGAATTAGAAACTTCAAAATATAGACAAAGTGTCTGCAGAGGACGAACTTTCAGCTGCTCTGTACGCCTTCTTGATTTTCAGCACCTGTGGAAACATGTATCGGTACATTGGGTAATGCTCTAGTGAGCAACATTTTCCTGGCTTACTAAAATTAGTATAGTAATTAGGTGAAGACATATAATTATTAGTGATCTTTCTATCGTTTTGTAGGTCGATTAACAATTCATATAACATGAATATAAAAACATAATATGTATGACAAAAATGTGGTTCGTACTACAACTGATTGTATTTTCCTACAAACAAGGCTTACCATATTCTTTCATGTATAAGATATCATTAGCGATGCAACTTGTACATATAAAGGTCACTGGGGAATGCATCATCTTGGAATATTCAGGGGATTGCGACGTTCCCCGCAGTGCATGTAGCTTGCCTCACTGGGGCTCCCCGAAATCCCTACGACTTATACCTTATCACCAATTATACATGTTCCTCCTAGGCCGAATTGATTATGTAGCCACACATACTGTCACGTCTCAGTCCCAAAATATGTAGGACTAGAGTATGTGGTAATAGCCAGCTACGTATCAAGCGGATTATAACCCAATTCGAATATGTATATGCTGTGTAGGGGTCTGGTATAACTGTCTAAAATGTCAAGTCAACTAATTCTAAATATTTAAAATAGTAATATTAGTAGCAAACCAAGTGTGCTAAAGTTGATCAGACCGTAATACACTGATTCTAGAATAGATAAATATATTAGAATGGATCCCCAATAACTCATATGTCATGAAAAAACTATAAAAAAAGCTTACAAATATAGGTTGTAACATCACCATGAAGCAATATAGGATACAAATATAAATACAAGTGAATATGATGAAGGTATCAACTAAATTTACCTGAAATCCTGGAGAAACAATCACGATCCATTTATATATTCTACAAGACAGTCTCAGTAATAACCTGGAAGAAAACTAGGTCTTTAAAAATGATGTAATAAGGTACATAATATCATGTATGCCGAAACAAAAATTGTAAAAACATGCATAAGAAAAAGGCAGAAAAATATAAGTACTCTATACAGAGCAAACAACATAAAATGACTTGAGGACAACGTTCGACGCTTGGGCTGATAGTCTATCCTCTCACAACCGTAGTTCATCACAAGACTACTGGCAAACAGTAACTTACTCACAACCTGTAGCTCGTCTTGAGACTACTAGCCAATAGTACACTCACAACCTATAGCTCATATCGAGACTACTGGCTAATAGTAAATCAATCCTACATCATAACCCACTCGTCTAGTAATTGTCCTCCCCATCCAATGATCTATATGTGCCAAAGTTAGGTCTAGTACTCATGGAAATATTGTAAACAAAATTTTAGACATGGTTACTAGCGACAATAACATTTAAGAACAACTATAATATTTAACGTCAAGAAAATGTGGCTCTGTGTCAACATATACGTGAACATGACTCATGTAACAATCTAATGCATGTCTACAAGTACATCATATTACATGACCGAAACAAAAGATAAAGTACTAAAAGTATCATGAGAACAACAAAAATATGTGAAATACTGTAATCAATTAGGCAAGATATACTTGTGTATATTCATCTAAGCGTACTGAGTTGCTAGACCAAACTCTAACCAAGTCTAACCATGGACTATGATCTATGCTCATCATGAATATATATATAGAAGCATGGAAAAGAATAAAGAAAGGTTCATGCGGCCAAGGATCCCTATGCGGCTCAGAGAGCCCATGCGGCTCAGGGATCCATGCGGTTCAAACGTCTATGCGGCTCGAATAATTTCATGCGGCCCAGAGAGGAGCCACGTGGCCTTTAACAGCTTCTTCCTTTCATCTTTTACTGCATTTAATGCCCTGACGGCTGACAGCCCTGACAAATGACAGCACTGACAAAAAGGAGCAATAATGACTGACGTAATGGCGCGTTCCTAGGGAAGAGGAAAAAATCTTCTCACAGCTGGCACAATCCATCTAATCTCGAGGCATGCGGCTGCGGTCGCCCATCTTCATGCGGCTGCATCCTTTATGCGGCCGCCCATCAGCATGCGGCTGCATCCCTTATACGGCCGACCCATCAACATGCGGCCGTCCATCAGCATGCGGCTGCCCACTCCCATGCGGCTGTTCATCCCCATGCGGCTGTCCATCTTTATACGGCCATTTAGCCTCATACGGCCCACTCATCTGCGGCTCTGCCAAGATGATTGAGACACGTGGCAGTCTTATCTTCCTGAGATTATGGGTGTTAACAAATCTTAATCAGATTTGTTGTAATAAATGTCTAGATCAAATCAAATCGAGCAAATTAGACACGTGACAGGCGATTACAAGTCGCGAATATTCATGGCAATCAGCATTTATTGTCCACAGAGATTGAATGCAATCACATTAATTGCTTAAATCTATCATATACAAGATGGACGGTCCAGATTAACTAACTCTCAGGCCGCCGACTTTTAGATGGGCAATCATTACAAAACCCTAATGATGCCCCCCACTCTTGTAAATAGCAAGGTGCCATTCCCTTACAAGGATACACAGACATAGAGAGAGACGCGCACCCCCGGCCCGGATCCAAAGAGAATCAGAGAGAGAATATACAGAGATCGAAAGGACAAAGGAGCATACAGAGAGAGAAAAGAGAGCATTTCTTCATCAACGCCAAGTACTTCTTCTCCAGAGCCAAGGCTGTGCCCGATCGTCCAAGAAGTAAGGTAGAGCGGTCGTTGCTTTCCCGAGCCTCTATCGTCACCCCCCAAAAGCTAAAATAAATAATTGTACTTAGATTGCTGTACCTAGGTTTTCGTCCCTAGGCTTTCTTCGAGTTTGTATTTTGAGTCTAAGTTCAGTCCTCCGATAATTGTTCTGTTCTTTTACAATCAATGGCAAACACGATGGCGACTCTGCTGGAGACAAACTTCTCCACGGCTGAGGAGTTGGTGATGCAATCGGATGCAGCCAAACTTGGCTCCACGCAACAGAAGATGGTCGTCCGCTTCGACCAACAGGCGTTTGAAGAAATGCTCTCTGAAGGGAGCACTGGCCCGGCCCAGAAGCGAACCCGCACAAAGAAGACTCGCAAGGAGTGGAGGCCAAAGTCATTTGCTCCTTTCCAAGCTCTGGACGGAGTACTCTCTGCTGCCCAAGACGGCGAAGGCGACTCTCGTGCGGCCCCACTTCAAGCCATAGAGGACTCTGCTGTCCCCAAGTCCGGCAGAGGAAAGTACTACGATACTGGACTTGCAGGGGCAAAGAGCGATTCTATGTGCTCCAGGAAGAAACGGAATAAAGGCACTAGCCACAAAACGAAGACTCATGCGGCCAAGATTGCCAGTCGCATGAATGATGACCATGCGGCCGAAACTGCCAGCCAGATGCATAACACTCATACGGCCAGAATTTCCAGCCGCATGGAGAACACTCATGCGGCCAGGATTTTCAGCCGCATGGAGAAGACCTATGCGGCTGAGACTTCCAACCGCATGAAGAAAGCCCATGTGGCTACGACTGCCAGCCGCATGAAGACTATTGATTCCAGTCGTATGTCGTCTACTCCACGCGGCTCAGTCTTCGACCGCCTCTCCTATGGTCCTGATCTCTTGTGCTCCCAAGAAGATAACTCTGACTCTCTTCAGCACCACTTAGACTCTTCCTACTATGTGCCCTCACGCACTAAAGTGAAGAAGTCTAGGGCAGCGCGAGCTTGGCAAGCTCAGTCTGCGGTCCCAACCTCCGACCATCCGAGCGTTCCACATACTGTTATGCGAGCCTCTGATGGAAAGTTGAACAGAACCACTCGAGTCCAGCCCCCGGCGGCAAACAGAAAGGATGGTTCCCAAAAATTTTCCAAAATCTAGGGAGCAAACATGGTCGCTCCGGACCCATCTGACTTGCGTGAGGCTATCCTCCATAAACGCAAGGAAAGAGAAGGGGCCTCGGGGTGCAAAGAGTCCTCCCACGGACGTCACTGCACCCAAATCATCGTCAACTACTGTTGCAATAATGCGACGGTACGAGAAGACCGACAGTCCGTCTTCCAAAGACTGCAACAACCATGTTCAGAGGATGAGACACCTCCCGTCGTCTCCTGCAACTCTGCTCAGAAAATCTCTACCGATGGGAGAAGGAAGAAGACAAATATTTCTAGCCCTAAGATTTCAACCACTATGACTAAGAGACTGTCGTCTAAGTGGGTGCCTACCACCGGAGTTTTCTAAGGTACCCGTTCAAAGATAAAATCTGCTACAGTGGAAGATTCATTGTCCACATCACTGGAGGTTGCTGAAACTGGGGGTAGCACTCCTTCGAGCCTCCACGACAATCCGATGTTCCAAGGAGACGAGCTGGGGGAAACAACTCTCCTATCAGATGCAACAAATCCCGACGTCCCCGAGGACGTCCACAATTTCCAAGACGAGGCGAACTCAGAAGCTGGGGGTACTGTTCCTTCTGAGTCTGAACCAGAGGAAGACATTCCCACATACCCCGATGACTTCTCATTACAGGGGTATGATTCGGAGTGTACGTCATCCACCATCCCTTCCACTTCTACTCATGTCAGGATGACATTCATGATAAATGACGAACAGGATGGTCCCAGTGAGCGCCAACGCATCGACACTCTGGAGGCCATACTGTGCTCTTTGGTCAAATCCGTAGACGAGATCAAAGCAGCCCTCCCTACTCTGCAAGAAGGGACGCCTGGCCAAAAAAACTTGGGCCCCGCGGTCAATACAGGCTCAAACTCAGCGACACCAAACCCGGGCAATATTCCTCCTGAAATGTCGGCTCCTACCGCTGTAGACGAAGCCAGAGAGGCAAGAAGAGAGGTCCAGGAGCTCCGGGCCATGTTCCACGCCCAAAAAAACTGCCAATATCTCAGGATACGACAACCGTATCCCGCTGCATGGAGAGATATTCCCTTTCCACCAAAGTATAAACCATTCCCCATCAATCCATATGATGGAAAGACCTTCGCAAGTCGGTACATCACTTACTTCGAGGTCACCACCGACCATCTGCCCCATGACGATGCATCCTTATACGATTATACATTGGGGCATTGGAAGGGGTCGCCTTCGACTGGTTTCGCAACCTGCCAGACAACTGCATCCACTCCTTCGCCAACTTCAAGCGCATGTTCTTGGAGAGATTCTATGAAGTAGGAAAGGACATCACAATGTCCACCCTCATGGACGTCGTTCAAGGAGAGAAAGAGTTGACAAGGAACTACATTGAGCGGTTCTGCCAAACCGCCATGAAGCTGCCGTCCGGTAATCCGAATTCCTCCTTAATTGAAATTTGCCAAAAGAGACTGCTTCCAACAATCAGCCTCTGGATGGGCAAAAGTTAATTCAAGGACTGTAAGACGTTTATCATCAGTGCCACTAGCGCCGAAGAACGGTTGAAGAAGGCTCGCCAACTGGGATTGTACATCTCAGAAGGAGAGGACAAGGGCAGGCGTCCTAATGCCAACAACAACAATGGGGGTAGCTCCACCAACAATCGGGACAATAAGGGCAAGCAGGCTATGGTGGTCGACACAGCGCAGAAACCTGAGTCAAAATCGGCAGACAAACATTGGCCACAAATGACCTACTCCTTCGAAGACGGCCACGTCAAGCCCATCTTGGACATGCTCATACAAGGAGACAGAATTCAGCTCCCTCCTCCAAAATGGGAACCTCGGCCGGCAGAAATGGAAAACCCAAAGTACTGCCATTACCACCGCTACGTCCACCATGCTACACACGATTGCTACCAACTGAAATGGTACATCCAATATCTCATCGATTCGAACGCCCTGGCCATCGATTTCGAAAAGGTAACTGTGGCAGCCAATATGGTGTCAGTACAATTTGGCAGCTTCCCTCCAACAGAAACTCAAGACGGTGTGGTCCCTATCCCTCTGGCGATAATAGAAATTGCTAATCTTCCACCTCCTCAAGATTAGGCTGCTGGTCTAGTGCCCTTCACCACATCACGGGGGGAGGTCATGTGGGTCCATTCGGACCTGGTACTCGAGGTGACTCAATCCACACCCCTTTCCATTCGCAAGAAGAAGAGTGGAAAAGTCAGATCCTGCCGCACAATCTCGGCAGATGTTGAAGAAGTCACGACTGTCGTTACCCGGTCTGGGGCACAATCCCAACCTATGGCTGATAACTCGGCTGAAGATCACCAGCCAGCTACTACTGACGTTCCGGGACCTTCTCAGCCTCCGACGACCGACAAGCCTAGGCCGAAGGAAACTCGCTTTGACAAATCTCTCCGAAAAGAGGCACCGCAGGGGCTGGAGAGGCCCTACAACTTCGACATCTTGGCGCAATTGGCCAACACACCGGCCAAATTATTATTATACGAGCTCCTGAGACTCTCAAAGGATGTTCGCACGGCTTTGAGCGATGCACTCCAGAATGCCGACGCCTATCTGGCTCAGGTCAACCTCACAGGAGAGAGCCCGCCTGCAGATCTCCAAGACAGCGCTTGCACAGGAGCAATGCCTAACATTGTCTTCACTCCACAGGATATGCTCATCAAAACTAACCTGCATGATCGTCCATTATATTACACTGGATACATCGACGACGTAAAGGTGGATCGGATGCACATTGATCCTGGTTCTTCCATAACCATCATCCCGAAGGGTCTGTTACATCATCTCCGCATTCCTATGTATCGCCTAACGCCAACAAGCACCGCCATCAGCGGTTTCAATTTGGGCAGGAGCTATCCGATTGGAAAGATTCGCCTGAAGTGCCAAATCGGCGACCTTCAGTCGGAAGTAACCTGTTATGTCATAGATGCGGACACTTCCTACAACATCCTCTTGGAGCACCCTTGGATATACGATTACATGATCGTGTCTTCCACGTTGCACCAATGCTTCAAGTATGTCGACAAATACGGCTTCGTAAGGATAGAATTTGTCGACATCGATCCCTTCAAAGGGGCCGAATCCTACTACTCAGACTCCTGCCTATACAAAAAGTCGAAAAGGCACCTTGATAAAGGAGATATGCAAGCTCGTACCGAGACAGCCACAGGATCAGAAGAACCTCTGACGATCTACCTCCAAGCTCGCAAACCTGGCAAGTCCGTACCCCTTACAGCCACTCTACGTAAGGACGTAATCAGCCTCTCGGCACAAGAAGAGCAAATGATAATCTGGCTGCTAAGGTCCGGCCAAGCGCCCAGACCCACAACGGAGCCACTGACAATCAGGCTGCCTAGAGTCGGCCAACCACAAATGAAGAAGCTCAACCCCTCCGACAAGCCAATGACGATACGCCTTCCCAAGAAGGATCGTCACCCCGATGCAAGGTCTGGGGCTTCTAGCGAGCCAACAACTCCCCGTCCAGCATCGAATACCAAACTGGAGGTTGCAAGTTTGCCAACGACTCCACGATCTGCTCCACCGGCAGAACCTCTGACGATTAAACCGCCCAGGGTATCCACGTAGACCCTGAGAAGACGAAGAAAATTACGGAGATGGGTCTCCCGAAAAATCTTCGCGAACTCAGAGGCCTTCAAGGGAGGCTAGCTTACATTAGGAGGTTCATTTCCAACCTCTCCGGGCGATGTCAGCCATTCACCCATCTCATGAAGAAGGGCATCTCATTCGTATGGGACGAAGAATGTCAGCGTGCCTTCGACAGCATCAAAGAATATTTGTCGAACCCTCCAGTCCAGGTGGCCCCGGTTGTTGGAAAACCATTCCTGCTCTATGTACGAGCAATGGAGCATTCCCTCGACGCTCTGCTAGCACAAAACAACGATGTAGGCCATGAACAAGCTATATATTACCTCAGTCGAATGATGATCGGGCTAGAGCATCGATATACCGTCGTAGAGAAGGAATGCCTTGCCCTGGTGTTCGCCATTCAGAAGATGCGGCACTATGTCACGGGACAAACCATACATGTGATCTCACGAGTCAACCCCCTCAGGGTCCTTATGACGAAACCAGGGGCACTAAGCTCTCGCCTCGCTACATGGGCAATATTACTGTCCCTCTACCATATGATCTTCGTCCCACAAAAGGTTGCTAAAGGTTAAGCCCTGGCATACTTTTTGGCAGCCCACCCAGGCTCGGAGTCGTCCAGGATATATGAAGGAATCCCAGATGAGGTCGCCGACTCGCATGCAACCTCTCACGATGATATATGGAGAATATTCTTCGACGGCGCCTCAAGGACCGGACTAAGGGCAACATCGTCGTCGGAGTCGGGGTGGTGCTGGTTTCTCCTTCCAGATTGGTGATCAATCACGCTTACTCCCTCACAGAACCCTACTCTAACAATGTGGCCGAGTACAACGCTTTGGTCATTGGCCTCCAACTTGCAAGAGAGCTGGGGGTAGAATATCTTGAAGCATACGGCGATTCACAGTTAATCGTTAATCAGATCCGGGGTTCATACGAAGTTCGCCATGAAGACATGATCCCCTATCACCAAATAGCAATCAACATCATCTCATCATTCTAGGGGTTCTTCATCGAACATGTTCCCAGACTCCAAAATATCGAAGCCGATGCCCTAGATGGCCTTGCCGCTTCCCTAGCGGTTCCGAACTATGCTCGCCAATCAGTGGATATGAAAGGCCATGAACTGGTATGTTCCAAGAACAATGTTCAATTCGTGGCAAGTTATTCCACTCAGACGATCGACGAAGTCCCAAACTGGAGACAACCATTCATTGACTTCGTAGTTTACGACATCCTACCCGAGAACCCAAAAGAGGCCACCTCTATCAGAAGGCGTTCTCTCAAATTCTTCTATGATACAGAGACGAAAATGCTGTATCGTCGATCCTACGATGGATTATTGCTTCAATGTCTGTCAAATGCAGAAGCCAAGGAAGCCGTACGCGAAGCTCATGACGGTGTCTGCGGGGCCCATCAGCCTGGCCTAAAATTGCAAGACCGTCTTTGCCAAATGGGCTACTACTGGCCCACGATGGTAGCAGATACGATAGACTATACAAGAAAGTACAAAGCTTGCCAAGTCCACGCGGACTTCATCCACTAACCATCCGAATTCCAACATCCGACAGTAGCGTCCTGGCCATTCGAAGCATGGAGAATGGATATCATCGGGCCGATCAACCCACCTTCTTCCCGAGGATACCGCTTTATACTCGCAATCACAGATTACTTCTCCAAATGGGCGAAAGCTGTCCCGCTTGCAGAAGTCAAAACTTCAAACGTGATCAGCTTCCTCAAGCATCACGTCATTTATCGCTTTGGACTGCCCCGAAGGATCATCCATGATAATGGTCTGCAGTTCACAAGCCACGCTTTCTATCGGTTCTGCGACAAGCACCGCATCCAGAATATTATTTCAACACCATACAACCCAGCAGCGAATGGGTTGGCAGAAGCATTCAACAAAACAATCATCAAACTTCTCAAGAAGTTCGTATCGTCCAACAAACGCGACTGGAACGAGAAGCTTGGTGAATGCTTATGGGCGTACCGTACCACAGTCCGAACGGCCACAGGGAACACATCATTCTCCCTGGTGTTTGGGAGTGAGGTAGTTCTCCCATTGGAGACTCAAATAATCCGTGTCGCTCTTACTTATCAATTGACGACGGACGATAACTACCGTCGCCGGCTACAAGAGTTGGAGGCCTTAGATGAAAAGTTCCTCTTGGCTCAGCAATGAATCGAGCTATACCAAGCACGCATCTCCGGAGCCTTCAACAAGAAGGTTAAAATTAGAACATTTCAAGTGGGCGATCTCGTCTTGGCAGTTCGGAGGCCGATGGTCATGACTCACAAAACCGCCGGCAAATTCCAGCCAAAATAGGAAGGTCCATTTATCATTGAGGCCGTATTCTCCAACGGTGCTTACCGTCTTGCAAAACAAAATGGAGACTTGCTCATGCTGCCCGTCAACGGCAAGTTCCTGAAGAAATATTATGTCTAAACGACGTTCTTCAAATTATCGAGTCATGTACCCGCTGGTGTCGCTGAACTCACATTTCTAAATTCCAGATTATCGAGTCATGTACCCACTGGTGTCGCTGAACTCACATTTCTAAATTCCAGATTATTGAGTTATGTACCCGCTGGTGCCGCTGAACTCACATCCACAATACTCCAGATCATCGAGTTATGTACCCGCTGGTGCCGCTGAACTCACACTTCCAAATTCTAGATTATTGAGTTATGTACCCGCTGGTGCCGCTGAACTCACATCCACAACACTCTAGATCATCGAGTTATGTATCCGCTGGTGCCGCTGAACTCACATCCACAATACTCCAGATCATCGAGTTATGTACCCGCTGGTGCCGCCGAACTCACACATCTAAATTCCCGATTATTGAGTCATGTACCCTCCAGTACCACTGAACTCACATTAACAATATTCTAGATCACCGAGTCATGTACTCTTTCGTACCGATGAACTCACATTCCTCCAAATATCTCAGATTATCGAGTTATGTACCCGCCGGTGCCTCTGAACTCACATTTCGGTCACTCTTTCGGATAGTAAGTCATGTATGACCATACCTATGAACTTATTTCTCTGAAAGAGCTCCTTCCTCATGATCCACTACCCGCACTCTCAGTGCACAAAAAGGATAACGGGTGCACAAAATTTCCAAAATGACCACGTCGATGTTACCTCTGAGTCGTTTCACTTCCGCCAAAAAATAAATCACCCCTCTACATAGAACTTCCATGTCCTCATTACCTCTGAGTCGTCCTATGTACCCCTTCATGGAGCCCACTCCTGCCATGTCCTCATTACCTCTGAGTGGGAAGGCTCCATCGAAGAAACCCTCATATTTGTCATGTCCTCATTACCTCTGAGTAAATATGTTGGTCCTCCCTCGACTTATTATCTGTACCAAAAAAAAACCCCAGGGTACGCCAAGGATAATAGGTCCACAAATATCATCCGTTGAGTCCACTCCTACCATGTCCTCATTACCTCTGAGTAGGAAGACTCCACGGTAAAACCCTCATACTTGCCATGTCCTCATTACCTCTGAGTAAGTATATTGGTTCCCTCTCATCCTATTGTCCATATCCTAAGCCAGGGTACGCCAAGGATAATAGGTCCACAAATATCCTCTGTTGAGTCCACTCCTGCCATGTCTTCATTACCTCTGAGTAGGAAGACTACGCGATAAAACCCCCATACTTGCCATGTCCTCATTACCTCTGAGTAAGTATGTTGGTTCCCTTTCATCCTATTATTCGTATCTTAAGTCAGGGTACATCAAGGATAATTAGCCCACAAATGTCCTTTCCTAAGTTTTTAGTACAGGCCCATCATTCCTCATCATGCCCGGGAGCCCAGCGGCTCTATGGCATTCTCTCTCCCGATATCCGGAATGTCCATGATCACCTCGCCGTAGAATTATTCTATGTATTCCTATTAAACTTGTTATCCGTACCTAAAACCAAGGTATGCCAAGGGTAACAGGTCCACAAACAAGTCACCCATTCGGGGCAAACATCACCATAACACCACAAGTACAACAGGCAGTACAAATAAAGGGTGGAATAAAGCATGCTCTTTTATTAGAAAGGCAAAAAGTACTACATGTTCTAAGGATAATGTCCCATTTAAAGAAAGACAAAGAACGAAAACAAAAAAAGAGAAAAAGGCCGTCTATGGTTCGGCATTACATAATTCCAGAAGACGGTTCTTCACCAAGGTGGTCCCCTGTTCAAGCCGCTGTTTAGCCCGGTGCTCCGCTTCCTGGGATAACCGCTCCGCATTATCCAATTCTATATGTGCCTGCCAGTCGTCCTCCAACTTCTTTAGGGTAATTTCTGGACCAGCCGAAGCTCGATTCACTCTGTCAGCCTCCTGGATAATTAGCCCCCTTTCGGTGCGGGCAGCCTCAAGCTCAGACTCCAGGAAAGCTAAACTTCCTCTGAAGCTCAAGGATCTGCTCTTGTGTGTCAATAATCCTACGGGAGGCAGTCACTTCCCGAGCCGTAACGCTTTTACTCTCGCAGCTCAATTGATCATATCGATCAGACAGATCGCGGAGGTCCTTTAGTATGGCCGGCCTGGTCTTATCCCGAGCAGCCCTTATCTTCTCTACAGCAGCTGTGAGGAAACCGCGCTCCTGATCTATAGCAGCAGACAGATCAGCCTGTCGTAGCACCTGAAGCTGGTCCACCAGTTGATCAGCATCTAGCAATTTTGCCTCCAGAAGCGCGGTTACCCCTGCCCCAAAAAGCGGCCTTAAATCTGACAGCAAATCAAAGGCAATCAATACAAAAGATTTGCACACATGGCATGAAGACGTGGCAAGGCGCCCATGCGACTCAGATGGCCATGCGGCTGGAACGACCATGCGGCTCAGATGGCCATGCGGCGGAGGGGGCTGCGGCTGAAACACCCATACGGCCAGAACATCCTATGCGGCCAGAGGAGTTTATACATAGCCATGCTTCTTATTCAAATTATTTCAATTTTGCAAATTGAAAACTTTGAAGGGGGTCTTGTAGAAGCATAGAAAAGAATAAAGAAAGGTTCATGCGGCCAAGGATACCTATGCGGCTCAGAGACCCCATGCGGCTCAGGGATCCATGCGGTTCAAACGTCTACACGGCTCGAATAATTTCATGCGGCCCAGAGAGGAGCCACGTGGCCTTCAATAGCTTCTTCCCTTCGTCTTTTGCTGCATTTAATGCCCAAACGGCTGACAGCTCTGACAAATGACAGCACTGACAAAAAGGAGCAATAATGGCTGACATAATGGCACGTTTCTAGGGAAGAGGAGAAAATCTTCTCATAGCTGGCAGAATCCATCTAATCCCGAGGCATGTGGCTGCGGCCGCCCATCTTCATGCGGCTGCATCCTTTATGCGGCCGTCCATCAGTATGCGGCTGCATCCCTTATGCGGCCAACCCATCAGCATACGGCTGCCCATCAGCATGCGGCTGCATCCCTTATACGGTCGTCCATCAGCATGCGGCTGTCCACTCCCATGCGGCTATCCATCTTCATGCGGCCATTTAGCCTCATACGGCCCACTCATCTGCGGCTCTGCCAAGATGATTGAGACACGTGACAGTCTTATCTTCCTGGGATTATGGGTGTTAACAAATCTTAATCAGATTTGTTACAATAAATGCCCAGATCAAATCAAATCGAGCAAATTAGACACGTGACAGGCTATTACAAGTCGCGAATATTCATGGCAATCGGCATTTATTGTCCACAGAGATTTAATGCAATCACATTAATTGCGTAAATCTATCATATGCAAGATGGACGGCCCAGATTAACTAACTCTCAGGCCACCGATTTTTGGATGGACAATCATTGCAAAACCCTAATGATGCCCCCCACTCTTGTAAATAGCAAGGTGCCATTCCCTTGCAAGGACACACAGACATAGAGAGAGACGCGCACCCCCGACCCAGATCCAGAGAGAATCAGAGAGAGAATATACAGAGATCGAAAGGACAAAGGAGCATATAGAGAGAGCAAAGAGAGCATTTCTTTATCAACGCCAAGTACTTCTTCTCCAGAGCCAAGGCTGCACCCGATCGTCCAAGGAGTAAGGCAGAGCTGTCGTCGCTTTCCCGAGCCTCTATCGTTATCTCCCAGAATCTAAAATAAAGAATTGTACTTAGATTGCTGTACCTAGGTTTTCGTTCCTAGGCTTTCTTTGTACAAGCGAGTTTGTATTGTGAGTCTAAGTTCAGTCCTCCGATAATTATTCTGTTCTTTTACAATCAATGGCAAACAATATACCAAACCCAAAGAACATGCAACCAAATATTACAAATTCAAATACAAACCACCACTCTAGGAAAGTGAGACTAGCCTAAGTCGTCTATCATCTATGTCACCTAAGCCATTTATTAGTCATACCTTCAAGAACTATATATCGCACTACTCTTTTTAATCAATATTTATTAATTACTATTCTGAATTACAAGTTATGCCTAAAAATAAATTTTTTGAGATTTGTGGCTGTAAATCGAGCCGTTTCGTTGACCAAAAGGTCAACCGAGATAAATCTGAAATTTGAGCACATAAACTTGTAGATTTTAGCGTTACACAAATGCTAAAATCGACGGTTTACATGATTCTTGAATCGATAGTGAGTTATTGAATTTGCGGTTTATAGGGTTCAATTTTGGTGCTTTTCTACTCATCAATATGTTCTACGAATTAAACAGAGTAACAAACTAACATATTAATTTTTAGAAAATTAGTATGTTATAATTTTTGTGTCAGCTTTTTGAAACATAAAATGGATCATGAAATTGAGTTTGGGACCTCATGAAATTTCCAAAACAACAAATACAGGTCGTATTTTGGCTGACTAACACATAAATAATTATATATAATTACTGGTTTCTAATTACAAGAAATAAGTTATAGTTTCAGAAACCTTACCTTGATACGGTTTGAATAAGAAAGAACAACACATGATTCCGAGGTATAGATGGGTCGCAAAGGCTCCGCAAAGATCGACAAACCTCTAAGATCTCTCGAGAGCAACGCTCCCTCTCTCTTTAGTAACTGCAAAAATTAGGGTTTTATTCGAATATTTTATATATGTAAATATATATAGGGTAATGCTATAGAACTATCCGGGTATATATATATATATATATATATATATATATATATATATATATATATATATATATATATATATAAATATATATATATATAATGTAACACCCAGTTTTCCAGAAGAGGGTAATTTTGAAATTTTGTAATCATAATTATTATTTAATAATATTTATTTCATATTACAATTTTTAGTGATTTTTAATTATTTTTAAACTATTTAAATTCATGACTTGTGATTTTTGGTGTTTTGCTAGTAAAAGTAGAGACTGCCTACCCTAGAGCCTAGCCATGTGATTAGGCTATTTTTGATATTTTTAGGGTGATTTGAATTTATTATAATTTATTTGAATTTATGAGAATTTTTAGAATTTATTTTGGAATTGTTTGAATGAGGGTTGACTAGGTTGACTTTGACTAGCAATGACCTTGGTAGGCTAACCTAGAAGCTAACCCTAGTTGTGTTTGGACTTGGTTAGGTTATGTAACTCTAGTTTAACCTAAGTTAGTGAGGATTAACTCAATAGAATTAATTTGGAGAAACTAGGATTTCAATTGATTTAGAAATGGCTTGTGATTTCACAAGTCATGACTTGTGACTTGGGCTTAATAGCCCATAGGCCCACACCATGAACCAACCTAACCCAAATCAGCCCATGGCGCCAACCTAGGGTTTCCCACCCTATTTAATCCCTCTTCCATTTGTTCTTGCCTCCTTTATTATTTTTTCTCTCAAGCTTTGGAAGAGGTGAGCCTCCATCTTCAAAAATCTATAGTAATTCTATTTTATCTCTTTTTTTCCCTCTAATCAATTGCATTATATTCTAATTTTTGTTTTCTTGCTGTTTGTGGTGTTCAACCTCAGCTTTGGGGAAATTTGGAGAAGTTTGCTAGCAAGAGGAACCCCCCCCCCCATTTGAGGCTTTTCTTGCATTTTGACACCAATAGGTAAATCAATATAAACATTATTAAATTCTAGTTTCTTTGCATGTAGACCTAGCCCTAAGTGTCCTGGTCCTATAGGTATTCCTAGACCTAGGTTTTGTGTCCTAAATGGACACGTATCAGCCTATAGACCTAGGTGTTTGACGAAATATCCCAAAGGACATTTCGGTTGAATTTTAGGAATGTGTTTGAATAGAAAATTAGGATTTGGTCTTGCTTGTCGATTTCTGGTTGACTGATATGATTATTGTGTCATATCGTGTCGGCATGGACACGTGAACACGTACGTTCCTGCACGGTAGCAGTGCCCTGCTGCCACGCGTGTCGTGCTCACAGCACAGACCTTGTGAACCCACCAAAATTGGTATGGTGGTCGGGGCTGTAGTGCCCCGCTCTGCGAAGGCACTAGATAGACAAAAAGATTGGATTGCTGGCTCTGCATCAGAAGACGATTAATCTGGGTGAGTGGACAAAGACTCATTTTATGATTCGCTTGCGCCTAATAAGAATCAGAGTTTTTGATTGAATGCTTTGTTAATAACAAGACAGAAATCTTGAGTATGCTTAAAAGAGAATCCGCACTTTGTCTGCTAAGAAAGAGAACTGTTTCCTGCCTGAAAAGAAGATGGAATTGTTTATGAATTGCTCGATTGATGCATGATTTATTTGATATCGCATGCGTATTGGGGAATCCACTTAGTGACGAGCTGAACCCTAGAGAGTCACAGCGGCTAGCGACGAGCTGAACCCATGCGAGTCACAGCGGTTAGCGACGAGCTGAACCCAAGAGAGTCATAGCGGCTAGCGACGAGCTGAACACATACGAGTCACAGCGGTTAGCGACGAGCTGAACCCGTGGGAGGCACAACAGCTAAGATGAAAATGATTGTGGCTTTTCAAAAGAATGTAAACTGACTAATGCATTCATGAAATGAATCTAGGTAAAGAGTAGCAAGATCACATCATAAGATAATGTTTTCTCACTAAATGAACAGTGATCATTTCAGAAAAATGTAGCTTCTTTGTCCATAATTCACCAGTATGCTGATATACTGACCCATCATCAGTCTGCATGCAGGTACACTATGCATCGAGAAGGATAGTCCGAAGCGATAGCCTGTGCCTCATCCTTAGGAGCCAAAAATCAGAAGAGATGCCATGAGACGACATCTGTTGCAAGAGTTTGGTTTTGTATATAAAAAGGATGTAATATATGGGAACGGGATCATTGTAATCTGTAAAGTTCTGAGAGAATGTAATATTGTATCAGAGAGAATCGAGAGCTTGTAATCTGTTCAAATGAAATCAATAAAGAGAATTATTTCTTGTTACCATTGTGTTCAATGCTTGTATTCTGAAAATATGTCCGCTGCTGCTTCAATTATCTGCGATACGTTCCGCTGCGTATTGTCAAACTTGTCTATCTTGTCTTGCTTCAGGTCTCGGTCTTGTGCAAGCGCAACTTAGGCTTGCACGGCATCACGCCTTAGCGAGGACGAACGGTCCCAAAGAGCCCGAAGCGAGGACGAAAGGGACTCTGCGGGATCGGGGCGTGACAGAATGGTATCAGAGCAACACGATCCTCTGGCCAATTTTGATTCAATTGAATTTGTACATGTCTTCTGATCGAAATTCCGTTGCCTACTCTATATCAATAATGAGATGAACGTTCCATACAATAAGTCCGTAAATATTTTATAATGGCGAAGGATGAGGACTATCGCTGCTAAGGATATCATAAGTTTTTCCTTAAGTTTCGAGGACAAAACTTCTTTTCGGTGGGTAATTATGTAGTGCCCCGCTCTGCGATGGCACTAGATAGACAGAAAGATTGGACTGCTGGCTCGGCATCAGAAGACGATTAATCTGGGTGAGTGGACAAAGACTCATTTTATGATTCGCTTGCGCCTAATAAGAATCAGAGTTTTTGATTGAATGCTTTGTTAATAACAAGACAGAAATCTTGAGTATGCTTAAAAGAGAATCCGCACTTTGTCTGCTAAGAAAGAGAACTGTTTCCTGCCTGAAAAGAAGATGGAATTGTTTATGAATTGCTCGATTGATGCATGATTCATTTGATATCGCATGCATATTGGGGAATCCACTTAGTGACGAGCTGAACCCTAGAGAGTCACAGCGACTAGCGACGAACTGAACCCATGCGAGTCACAGCGGTTAGCGACGAGCTGAACCCAAGAGAGTCACAGCGGCTAGCGACGAGCTGAACCCATGCGAGTCACAGCGGTTAGCGACGAGCTGAACCCGTGGGAGGCACAGCGGCTAAGATGGAAATGATTGTGGCTTTTCAAAAGATGTGTTTTCAAAAGAATGTAAACTGACTAATGCATTCATGAAATAAATCTAGGTAAAGAGTAGCAAGATCACATCATAAGATAATGTTTTCTCACTAAATAAACAGTGATCGTTTCAGAAAAATGTAGCTTCTTTGTCCACAATTCACCAGTATGCTGATATACTGACCCATCATCAGTCTGCATGCAGGTGCACTATGCATCGAGAAGGATAGTCCGAAGCGATAGCCTGTGTCTCATCCTCAAGAGCCAGAAATCAGAAGAGATGCCATGAGACGACATATGTTGCAAGAGTTTGGTTTTGTATATAAAAAGGATGTAATGTATGGGAACGGGATCATTGTAATCTGTAAAGTTCTAAGAGAATGTAATATTGTATCAGAGAGAATCGAGAGCTTGTAATCTGTTCAAATGAAATCAATAAAGAGAATTGTTTCTTGTTACCATTGTGTTCAATGCTTGTATTCTGAAAATATGTCCGTTGCTGCTTCAATTATCTGCGATACGTTCCGCTGCGTATTGTCAAACTTGTCTATCTTGTCTTGCTTCAGGTCTCGGCCTTGTGCAAGCGCAACTTAGGCTTGTACGGCATCACGCCTTAGCGAGGACGAACGGTCCCAAAGAGCCCGAAGCGAGGACGAAAGGGACTCTGCGGGATCGGGGCGTGACAGAATTCATTTCAGAAAAATATAGCTTCTTTGTCCACAATTCACCAGTATGCTGATATACTGACCCATCATCAGTCTGCATGCAGGTGCAATATGTATCGAGAAGGATAGTCCGAAGCGATAGCCTGTGCCTCATCCTCAGAAGCCAGAAATCAGAAGAGATGCCATGAGACGACATCTGTTGCAAGAGTTTGGTTTTGTATATAAAAAGGATGTAATGTATGGGAACGGGATCATTGTAATCTGTAAAGTTCTGAGAGAATGTAATATTGTATCAGAGAGAATCGAGAGCTTGTAATCTGTTCAAATGAAATCAATAAAGAGAATTATTTCTTGTTACCATTGTGTTCAATGCTTGTATTCTGAAAATATGTCCGCTGCTGCTTCAATTATCTGCGATACATTTCGCTGCGTATTGTCAAACTTGTCTATCTTGTCTTGCTTCAGGTCTCGGCCTTGTGCAAGCACAACTTAGGCTTGCACGGCATCACGCCTTAGCGAGGACGAACGGTCCCAAAGAGCCCGAAGCGAGGATGAAAGGGACTCTGCGGGATCGGGGCGTGACAGGGGCAGTGACAAGTCACTCCCAAAATTTTATGACTCTTCGTGTCGAGTCGGACACGTAATCACTCACGCACTGATTTCGTGCACGAACTGTGCGCACAGGAATAACGATCTGATACGGGTTTCTCGTATGGACACGACGACATGTTGGCTCGTGTCAGGGTCCTAGGCACTAAGCCCTATGTGTGGCGAACCTAGGTGCACGAGCTTATGTCCTGGTTTGGTTCGTGTCGTGCGCACGAGGACACGGCACACGTGCACGATGATTGCTGTCCAGTTTTGTATTGTTTTGTGTTCTCTGTGTTCATTTAGTTGATTAATGTTTAAATACATGTTTAAATTGGCTAAATTAATCCTAAATATAATGTATTATATGTGTTAGATTTAGCTTGCACATTAGTTTAGGTTTCGTTTGGAATCATGGCTCGAATTGGATTGAAAATGGCATGGTGACTGATTTTTCTGATACACTGTTATTTCAGCAATTCCCCAAACTTTTAATCCCAGATTTCTTATGTTCTTTCACTGTTTGGATTCTCCATATGTTACAATCCATGTTAACTAAGTTTTAAATTTCAAATATAGGCTTTTGGATGTGGGAATGGAATATTAGTATTTGGGTTGGGTTCGAAAACTGTTATTAAATTTCTATTGAATTGATACTTGTTTTTTTTCCAGTTTGTTCTTAACTAAATTCTCTGTTAATCTCCCACATGTTTGTAATGCATGATTTGCTAAGATTGTTCATTCGAATTTGCCTTTGGTTTTGTGAATGAGTTATTGACATTTGGATTGAGTTTCAAATAACTGATACAATGGTTCCAGATTTCTAAAACCCCTTAATTCCCTGTTTTGATTGATGTTTTCAACTGTTAAATATTACCTACATGTTTGTTAGTATATATTAAGGGAGTATTTCCGTTTGATTTTGGATTTTGGGTTGAGAACGGGAAATTGGCTTTTGAGTTGTGAATGGGTTTTGATATGTGTAGTTTCAAAATATTAAACTGAGTTTGTTTTGGTGTTAGAGAAACCTGGGTTCATTGATACCTGAGATAGGTCAAAGTCTGGAATTTGTTTTGATATCCTGAGAACCTTTCTATACACTGTACACACACATGTCTAGCCTAAACACACACAAGCTCACTGTCCTGTGATGTTGACACTCACCCACATGCACATGACACCACATTGTTTTCCTTCATTGCCTACACACACACCATGGGCTAACTGTCACACATTGACAGTACACACGCACAGGAACACTCTGTACACACCCTATCCTGTCTCACATTGACACACCCACACTCTATTATGTTTTTCCCTGTCATCAAACCTGAGTTTCCTGAGAACAAAAACCTGAAACCTGATGTTTTCTGAGAACTTTCATTTGTAATTCTCTGTTAATGATTCACTGTTTGGTTTTGAGACATGAGATTTCAGTCATGATTGATTGGGTTTGATTTCAATGTTAATATTAATAACTGAGAATTTATGCATGAGTTGATGTTACCTATTGAGAGGAATTCGAAATTGGTTGAAGGGTTTGTTAACTGTCAATGGTTCAATATCCAAACTATCGAATTGATTTCTTTTTCCTTTGTTATTTCCATTATTAATTCACTACCAACCCTTAACACTCACTGATTCTTCTCCTATTTTTGCCACTGTTGTATTCCCAGAATTCAGGATCACAAATGCACTCATGTACATGTCTAACACACACTATAAAACCTAGGACTGTGACACTATTGCCACTGTTTTGAATATGTGATCTAAACCTGGGTTTAACCCATTGCCTAACACTTCACTGCTATTCCTGTTGACACAGGTTACACTACACTGTTTTTCTATTTTTAAGATATCACTCACACACACACTCTCTTGTATCTCTCACACACACATGTTAGTTTTTCCCACAATCAAATGCCTACCCTCATGAGCACACACACATTGCACTGTACAAGCTCACACACATCCTTACATATATCACATCCATATATACAATGTCCCCCATCCCTCTCTATGTTTATATATGCCTATATAATATATATAACCTAGAGTGAAATGCAATGTAATATAAGGTAGCCTATACATATATGTGTGTGTGATAACTATATTAACTTAGTATAATATATGTATATAATGTGTGGAAGCAATGTATTTACCAATATAGATTGTATTTACTTATGTAGATTCCAATATTATAGCCTATATATATATGGCATATATATACACATGTGATTTGTGTGTTGATAGTTTGTATAGCCTTGTGATTGGTGTGTGATTGCTAGACTAGGCTTGGTTAGGCCTAGTGAGACTTATTAGACTTGTTTGGGTTAAGTTTGACCTAGTTGACCTAGTTTGACTAGTCTAGTTGACTAGAGTTGACCGAGTGTTGACTTTAGTCTAGATTGACCTAGAATCATGGAGAATGTATAGTAGAACATCATTATATCATTTTAGACTTGTTGTGACATGTGCTGTTCTGATTATGAGCCAGACACCTCTCCTCGGATAGTACATTTCATCCGGACACTCAGATACAGGCGAGTATATTCTCTGATCATTTTATATCCTGCTTAGAATTATTTTTCCTGCATTAAATTACTTTACTTGATACTGTCACGTTGGTCACATGGATTAGTACAATATGGATCCCTTCCTGAGATGTTATCCCTTCAGGGAGCATCGGATACTCTATGTTCTGTGCGTTTCACTTACATAGCGTATCATATGCTTCTTTGGTTCTTTGATCACTTGTGACATATACCCATATGATCACAGAGACTTCTTTGAATCCTTATCCCATTTGTGGGACTACTATGTATCACCCTTTGGGGGCTTATCACCTTTCGAAGGCTTATCACCCTTTGGGGGCATATCACCCTTTGGGGGCTTATCACCTTTCGGAGGCTTACCACCCTTCGGGGGCTATTACATAGAATCATAACATAACCTAGTTGGATCCTTGTGTATTAATTGGGGGTACGGGGGAGTATAAATAGCCATGTGAACAATTCTAAAGTAGAATAGCCATGTACGCCTCTTTAGTATAGCCATGTACAATCAAGCCGTTCACATGTCGACTTTGTGCTCTAAATCACTAGTCACTGGTAGCTCTTTACTTATAGTAGAAATTTCTATTACAGTTCTCTCTCTCTCTGTTTACATACTATATTTTTCAGTATCTATATCTTACTTTAATGCATGATTATATTTTCTAACCTGCTATGAACTGTTGAGATGTATTGTACTCGCTCCTGTCCTGACTGGACCTGTTGAAAATATTACAGAGGACGAGAAGGAGGCCTGGGAGGATACCTTCTACAGGACAGCTCTAGCTGAGGACATCACCCCCACTGCCTAGACTAGTTTAGTTAGGCCTTATCTTATTTTTATGTTGTCTTGAGACTGTTTAGCTAGACTTTACTTCTGTTTAGAGATGTAGAGTTGTATGTATTCTTTCATATTTAGTAGCTGAGATATGTACTCTGGATATTTGCTGGAATATTATCTTAGACTATTCTATCTTCTGTATTTCCTTGAGTTCTATATCATATCGTGCTTTCTTCTTCCTTAGTTGTGATTGAGTTCATTTACTGCTATGTCACCCCCATTCGGGGAGTATAAACTGCTTAGTACTATATTGCTAGATGTATGTTGAACTAGGACAGCGTTCTACTACCGTCGACACTGCGGCGTAGGCTGGGCGTTGTGACGTTCTCGTACCCTCACAGTGGGTGCGGGTCGTGACATATAAAGTGGACAGAGAAGTCCACTGAGTCCAGCAATACAGAAAAATAACACACCAACGAGGACCATGGGGATGACACCCTGGCCATCCTCTCCAGCGAAGCTGATCAACACCACACCAGCGCAGACCCAGTTGAAGAAGCCCTCGCTATCCTCGGGCCAGACCAAGCTATGAGAGGACTTCAGGCACAAGCAGCCGGATTCCCTCTTCAGCAAGCTATTCTGCTGATTGAGAGTGCGAGCGATTCCATGGTCATCCCCACGGAGGATCTCACCGTGGACTCCGCTGGAGAATTGCTTGGCCCCCTACGGTTCTGCTAGAGCTATCCACTTGCGAACCCCCCACCTCAACGAAAGCGGAAGCGTCAACCTCCTGCCGGATTAATATCAGGACAGGCACCGACGAAACAACTACCATCCAAACCAAATCTACTGCCAAATAGAACAAAAAATCTACCCACAACCTCATTAATGCTTAACATCCTATCCTGGAACGTCCGCGGCCTGGCAAACAAACCTACATTAAGGAGAATTTCCAGCCTTCAAAAAATCCACAAGATTGAAATCCTCATTATTATTGAACCCAAAATTCTTCCCAAAAGATTAAAATCTATCCAGCTGGCACTGGGCCTCCCCACGGCCATTGCAGGCAGGCATGATATTTGGATCCTCGGCACGAAGGACGTCAAGTTCGGAGTCATTCGGGACTCCCGGCAAGCTCTCTCATGATGGGTTGTTCATGTCAGCCCTTGTTTTTCAAATTTAATTTAATTAGTGTTAATTAGTTGCTAATGACCTATTTAGCTTTAAAATAATTTATTATGATTTTTAGGAATTTTTATAGAATTATTAAATAATTTTTAAATAGTTTTTAAGTTAAAATATATCAATTTGTAATAAACTGAATTATTTTAATATCATTTTGTAATATTTAAATTTGTTTTAATATTAGTTTATAATTAATTGAATTGTTCTGTTGCGAGTTGCAAATTAATATTTGCAATCTGTATGGGTTAAGGCTTTTGTGCAAATTCCTAAATCCTAGGGACCTAACTGCAAACCAACCTACCCGCCCCCGACGACTGGCCAGCTGCCCCCCCCCCCCCCCCGACGACCACCGACCTATCCTCGCCATTTTCGGCTGACCTAGACTGCCTCGACCGCCCTAAATTGTCTATAAAGACTCCCCGACCCCGAAACCCTAGCCCTAGACTAAATCCCGACCTCCACGACCACTGTCTCCCCCATTTCCCCGTTGCCTGAACCCTAACTCCGGCCACCCCACAGTGCCACCTTCCTAGCTACCTTCACCATCCACAACCACCACCGACGTGTTCGCCCCCGACGAGTGGAGTCCAGCGCCACCCGAGCGCCGCGTCCACGACGCCCCAGCCGCCGTCCAGTGCCCCCGACTTCGAACCTAGGCGCCGGACACGTAAGTAGCAGCTTCGAAACTGTGTCGGGCGTGTCCCAGTCACACATATATGACTCGCCGTGTCCTGACGAACCTAGGGGTAAGTCTGGACACGAAGGACTCGACCCGTGCGTATCGTGCATAGCACGGATACGAGACTCGTGTTTCCTTAACTGTCAGGACACCGAGATAGTTTTATCGAGTTTAAATAACATTAACGTAAACCTAAATAAATCTAACCCAAACCCTACCCCTAACACACAGCTCGGGCTGACCCCTTGGCCAGCCCAACCGAGCCTAAGAACCCGACCCCCCTGGGACGAGTTTCGAACCCCCCTTCCCTCTGTTTTGTTTTCTTTTTTTGTTTTCTTTTGTTATATATATATATATATATATATATATATATATATATATATATATATTATATATATATATATATATGTAATAAGTATATATTATTATATATATATACTGTTATATATGTATATATACATTATTTGTGTATGTATATATATATTTTATATTGGTATTTGATTTTATAAGTGTATATATATAT